>LBNU01001517.1:91861-118849 GCA_014162995.1 Artemisia annua
TCTGTTTTAGAGCCACTGTTTTTTCTGTGTTTTTTTTTAAGGAGACGTTCTCGTCCTTGTTTATAGGTTCCAACCGTCATATCAAGCGGTTAATAAAAGCAGATAACTAGTAAAAGCAGTTATATAACGAGTTTTCCAAAGTTAAACGTTTTATTATTGGTGGACAAAACAAATTTCTAATGAATTTTTAACATAGCATGTTATACCAAATAAAAAAATTCCAGCTCAGGGCGCTGCCTTGGACCTGCCAGAGGGCATGCCGCCGCTTTTGGACGGCCTGCTTCTCCTCAGGGGCGTTGCCCCCGAACCCCACCAAAGGGGGCTACCCCCCCTTTCGGAAGCCCCCGTATAGTCCAGTTAATATTCATATAAGTGTCGACCCTTATATGTAATACTTAACTCAATCTATCTTTACACTAAAAATAGCGCAACAAACCTCCCCATTTTAGTGTAATCATAAATTAACTTAGCTATTCACAAGCAAACAATCAAACTAATGCATAAAATGAAATGTCGAGACCGTTGAACATTCCATATTAGTATATTACAGCATTCCCAATATCTCGAATATCAAGGTTTCCGAAAGATTGAACTTGTAATATCAGCTATTGAATAGCATGAAGATCAATATACACTTAGTTTTACATACACAATTTCTTACCTTGACACATTATTTTACTAGCCTATGTCCGCTATCCCTTCTTGAGTACATCGAAGCCAAGTTCCCAACTTCTTGAAGGGCAGCTTACTCTCGTACTCATATAGTAATTCTTTTAGTCTTGCACCCTGCAAATGCAATTTTTCAAAAAGAATTATTAGAAGAACACTTCAACCTTCGCTTATCTTGCAGAACCCGAACACATACCATTTGGGATAATTTAATGTTGCTGTTCCAAAGCTCTAGATGTTAAGCTTTCACATTCAACATCAATTCAGCACCTAACGTCATATTAGGTGGGAATTGGGTATCTTAACATGCAGCAGCTTTTGTAAATGGACTTTAACACCAATCCCACAGCTGATCCTTTCACCGAGATCTCTACAATAAACCCTTTGGTAAATGATCAGCTAAATTTCGATGAGTTGCAATCCAGCTCAAGCGATACCTGAGCCACCATGTTATGAGCTCACGAACGCATGCTGCATGTCTCCACACCTAAGTTGTGCTTGACTTGGCATTATAACACTTGCACTATAAGCCTTAGCGCAAAAGTAGCCTGACTATCACACCTGATAGAAATAGACAAGATACTAGGCTTCGGCATAAATGCGAATTTCATAAATCAATTCATTAACGCATTCAGCTATCATTACAGCTGCTGCCAAAGAACAAAGCGCTCAGAATTCCATAAGTTGAGTTTGTTATGCAAGTCTGTTTCTTTGATGCCCAACTATGGCACCTCCCCAAAAAGGAAGGAACACCACTCCCAGATGTAGAAAGAATGAATCTTCTTTATTGGATATCCAACTTGCATCGCTAAAACCCTCAACTTACTGAAGGAAACCCAATGTAAGTTACCACTTTATAATCAACTGTTCGCTTTTCAAGTACTGAATACTCGATCCAATGCTCGCCCATGAAAAGTACATAGGATTGCTAGTAAGACCTACTAAGTTTCCAAGAGCATACGCTATAAGTCCGGCCTAGTAACTTTATCATTGCATACTTATTAAGCGATCCAATCCTTTTTGAGTTATTCTAGGTTGTGACACCGCTTTACGCTTATTAGGTTAATAAGCTTTAAGTGTGGATGCCATGGGAGTACCATATGGGAGAAACAATCCTTGGAAATTGAACTTATCCAAGATCTTCTCAAATATAAATCGTGATGTGAGAGATTGAAATACCTTGCTTCTCTCACGTATGATCTTAATAGCCTAAGATCACTTCCGCCTCCCCCATGTCTTTCATAAGCAAATTTAGATGACAAATTCCTTTGTCTCATTACTTGATCTTGGTTAGTACAAAAATCAACATGTCATCCACAGTATAAGCATAATAATGACTCCATTGTCTAGAATCTTCAAATTTACTCTAGACACATTTGTCAGCTTGATTTAAAACAAACCATATCGACAAACAATTTCATCCAATTTTATGAAATGCCATTGTTTAGGTGGGCTTGTTTTAACCCATAAAGAGATATTAACCAACTTACATACCCTTGTTTCATGTCCAGAGCATAACAAACCCCTTCGGGTTTGTTTTCAGTGTGTTTACTTAGATTTTCTTACTCCCTAACTATCTTTTACCGGTTTTTTAGTGTGTATTAATTGCGTGGATGACGGATGTATTCCTTAAAACCATTCGTGGGGTGGCGTACGTACTTTCCCAACTCTATAAGCTCCTACTTCACTCCTATGTCGAGCCTGCTAGAAGCTCCTAACATGGGATCATTAGAATTCGCTCATGCATTAAATACAACCATAAAAACCTAGTACGCATTGGTTCATGTTTCTTATGACGTTCAAGCACGTTACCATATAGGAGGTTGGCCAGTTTTCTTAAGCCTAACATCGATAAACAATCATCCAATACAACTAATAACACACCAACAACTAATAATCAATAGTTAGGTTTCATTAGATCTAAGCAAACACAAAATAAATCTAGCCTAACATGTTAATTGAAAGACAAGCATAAGATATAATTAACCAACACATAGACATATTGATTAATTTGAATGGAGACTTATCTTTAATTGAACATGGAAGAATCAAGGGTGAAAAACCCTTGAAAAAGCTGTCAAAGTCATCTACGGTTTGTTCCCAAAAAGTTGCACACTAATGAATGAAAAATAGAAAAGTATATATAGAAAATACACTCTGACGGCGTCAGCTTATACGCTCTGACGCCGTCAGCTCGCCGCCATTAGGGTTATCGGATGGCCTAGATCTACTTCTGAGGCCGTCACTTGTAAACTTGCTCTGGGCCGTCTCTCTTTAGCATTACACCTGACGGCCTAGGATTATTAACACCTGACGCCGTCAGGTGTAAACATCACATTTTCTTCTTAGGGCGTCACGTATAGTCAGAATCCACTCCTTTGTCTTGGTTGGCTGACGGCGTCACCTTGTGACTCTGACGCCGTCAGGAAGGATTTCCATCATTCTTTTGAGACTTTGTCGTTTTCTTCACTTTATGCTCCAAAAATGTCCAAAATGATGTGTTTTCCAGAATTCTTCTCAAAAGTACCTAAAATGACAAAAGAAACTGTGGAAAACTAGAAGGGGGGTTGAATAGTTTACCGCTTTTTAATTTAATTATCTTTTACAAATTACCCGTTTTAGTTAAAGATATATTGTGACGTTTTGCTTTATTATATGAATGGAAGTACTTTGAAGAACTCAAAGATAATATATAATCACAACACAATATGTATGTAAAGCATGTAAGAAAAGAGATAGAACGATCAAACCACAACACGATTGTTTATCGTGGTTCGGCTACAAGGACCTCACTTGTCCTTGCCCTACGTCCACGCCCCGAGTGTCCAACTCGAGAGTTTCAAGCACTATCAACAAACTCCTTCTCGGTGGAGAAACCTTTCACACGTCGCTTACACTTTATCCGGTACTAAGCTAAATACCGGGTTCTAGTTCAAGGTAGAACCAACCTAACGTCGCCTAATTCCTTTTACCGACACAAGGCTAGATGTCGAGTTCTTTACCAAGGGTACAACCACTCCCGTTAGTTCTTTTACAAGGGTTCAACAACTCCCGACTCACTAAGTATTTTGAGGCCTGAAATACTAACCAATCACTTGACACACTACATACAAAGTATAAGCTGCCAGAGCTTATGCTAAACAAAGTTAACAAGTCTTCCAACTTCTTGTTGAAACTTGTACCCTCATGATTGACTTTGTGAACTTCTTGCTACAAAAGAGAATCACACAAGTCAAATGTTATTTTGTTAGTTGAGAGAGAAATGTGAAAACATTCTCCATGAGTGATAAGGATTTTCTTGCAAGTTGTCTTCTATTTATACTGCATAAAATGTCAGCTCTGGCGGAACCGGCGGAACCTTCACAAGGGTTCCGCCCGTTGAACTCCAGGGTTCCGCCAGGTCTGATGAAGACCAGCCTTGCACACAAAGTAAAATCCTACAATACAATGTCAAGTCACATCACATAGGTAGCATTGACTCCATGAAGAGTTCTTCCATGCAATCATCAATGCCAAAGAGAGTCAAACACACTATGTACTTAAGTCATGTGTAATGATGAGATGTGACATAAAATGATGACATATATATACATATATTCAAATGATGATGACAAAGATTCATGTGACTAAATGAAGATGCATGAACTTATACACATGATGTGACACAACACATTCAATTCATGCAAGACTCTTATTTATACAAAGTCACATTAAACCTACAAGCTACTTAACCTTGACTTAAAGCTTATGACAAGTCAAACACATAATGTTCACTTAAATTGCATAAGGACACAAGTTAGTTAAGAGCATGTTGTGACAATACAAGCTAGAACATGTTAGGATAGCTTTAGCAATTATTAAAACCAAGTGTGCAAGCAAGTATTAAGGCATACATGAATGCTTGATGTGACAACTCTAATTTAAGTCACATCAACTTAAAGGCTAGACTTCATCCTAACACATAGCTCATGCAAGACTTCAATACTTGATGTGACAACACTCATTAAAAGACCTAAGTCACATCAACTTAGCTATGCATTGATTCATGTCAAGTTAAACATAAAATACTTTTATGAAAAACTATTTCTAAAGCTTTCATTTAGATAATTATAAAACAAGTTCATGTTTAAATATAAATGCAAAGTCTAATTATATAAGACTTAGAAACTAAAGTGATGTTTTATTACAAGCTAAAGTTTGTACCTTGTCATTAACAAAACTTAGCAAAGATCGTTAAAATATAAATAACGTTTTTAGGCGATATTTGTATTAACAAAAACTCATATTGTGTCTTGACAGAGTTCAAGGATGGTTATAATTTTCGGTAACTAAATCGTAGACTTATTTTAAAATGAGGTTGTGTGTCATTTCAATTTTTGAAAACTATTTGCAAGTTACATATTATTCAACAGCATATATTAAAGAAGAAAGTAAAAATAAACACACACCACAAGATTCAAAGCGCCAACCGATGAATAAACGTATTCTTGGTCTCGCTGAGCCCATCACGATAACGAGAAGCAACTAGAACAAGCAAGATCAACATAAAAAGGGCTCCCAACTTGCTCCAAACGCTATCAAGAGCAAGTACAACGGCTTAATGTACATGAATTCTATAATCTACCAAGAAAATTTTTCGTCAAACTTCAGAGGCCCAAAAGTCATAAAAAGGAGAGGTCTTCCCCAATCAAAGCATACTTTGTGAAGTTGTAGCCCAATGAGTTCGTGAACATGAGAAAAATATTATATTATACTTATATATATATCATATGATACCTATATATAATCATATATATATTTATATATATATATAATATATATATATATATATATATATCAGAAAACATGGCCCAGTCGGGAAATCCAATTTTACTACAGCAAGGTCCAACAGGTCCGTTTACGCCTTTACACCTTTAACTCCTTAGCCATCATGTTCCAAGCATCGGTTACAATATATTGAAAGTAAATTACAGCTATACTACTAACTAACTACTGTAAAATCCCCTATAGTGGTTGTGGAAAACGTAAAGGTGGGTGAATACGTTCCTGTTTATAATCTTAAGTTTATCATATCAAATAACCGATCAAGTGTGACGTATTATGAAAAGTGTCAAAAATAGTTCTACAACTATAAAGATAGTAAAGAGCATAAAATAAAACATACCATAATACAAACATTAGCACAATATAAACACAAAGCCATAACACAAAAATACACATATTGCAAATATAAATGTAAAGCGATAAGTAAAATAAAGCGCAAACCCGACACGATGATTTATAGTGATTTGGTAACGAAGCTCTTCTTCGCCCTACTCCACTCCCCAAGTATCCAACTCGAGAGTTACTTCACTAAGTCAACAAGCTCCCTTCTCGGAAAAGAAAACCTTACGATGTCGCTTACAATGTTTACCCATACTAAGCTAGATATCGAGTTCTTCGGGTACAACCAAACCTGTTATGTTTTATGGCCAACATAACAAACCTTGTATTTTAAGGCCTAAACACATAAACCATCTAATCTCTAATTTGGTGTATATGATACAAGATGATGTTTAACGATGATGCAATGTACAATGATGGTCCAAGACATAAATGTCTAGTAGATATGAATGCCTAATTTAAATGAACTTCTATCAAAGGCCACTTGCCCCAGCGGTATGTGAGTGACCCATGAACCTAGAGCTTATGGGTTCAAGTCTCGTTGGAGACATGTGAGGTAGAAGTTGAGATAGGTGGTTTAGGTTGTAATAAATTTGTCGTTCTTAAAAATTTTAAAAAAAATAAAAAATAAATAAAAAAAAATCTAAATGAACTTCTTATGCTAAGAAGCCTTCAATGAATGAAGATGACAAATGCTCTAATCTTGTTGTGATGAATATTCATATGTTGGTGTGGTTGTGATGGATGTGAATGACAAGAACTTTAGGCTTGCTATGGTGGATCATCATGGAAATATGCTTACAACAAATGAAAGTTAGAAGCACTATGATCAATGGTTAGTGAGGGTTTTAATGGCATGAGAATGTGTGTTCTACATTGTAAATGTTAGGTGTTAATGGTGAATACATGTATGTGTTGGTGCAACATTGCCTAAGTCTCTTTTATGTTTTAATGAAGACAAATAAAAATTTGCAACACATAAAATCACAAAAGTTAGCCAAAAACCAAGCCGATCCTTAACTGGACCTGGCGCCCATGTAACGCGCCGCGTTAGCTGTCTGTTAAGAACGACTCGATTTTTGAAAGTCGGCTTTCCCCTTAGCCGACAAATGTTAGGCTTGGTTTTATATTTAACTCTTCTTGAAGTGCACTTCACATTTGACCTCTCCAATATCATTCCAACACTCATAGTATCAACTTAAATAGTCATTTGTCAAAAATATTTTGCGAAGTGTTTAAAAGAAGTCTTAGGGTGTGTGTCCAATATCAAGGAGAAAGAGAAGAACTATTGGACAATACATTTTGGATAAAAGTTTGCCTCCTATATTTGAAATTCAAATTCAAAAACTAGTTGTTGAAGGTTGAGTGTATGATTGGATAAGTGAGTTGTCACGTGAAATATTCAAAGAATATGTTAAGTCGATAAGAGGGAAAATGTAGACATTTGAAATCAAATTCAAATGTTGGATAAGGTTATAAACTAACAATGGTTAGGTTGGTGAGTTGACATAGTTAAGAGGGAAAGAATATGTCAAATGAATATTCCAAACTTGAAGAGGAAGTGTGGATGTTGAAGGGGGAGAATTTGAAATTCGAAATATATAGTTGTTGAAGCATGAGATGTGATGTAATGGTTTGGAGCCTAGGAATCAAATTCAAATTTGAAATTTGAATGTTGAGAAAAGGTGAGTTGGCAAAGTGTGTATGAGAAGATTTGAGCGTGAATGTGATATTTGAAATCCAAATTCAAATAGGAATGTGAGTGAAGAATGTAAATGCAACTGGTAGCATTAAACTAATACTTCATTACCACAAAAATTTACACCTGTTATCAACTACATCAGATTACCAAAAAAAAAAAAAAAAAAAAAAAAAAAAAAAAAAAACTCATCACCTAATCTCTTCCCCACCGGTAACGTATACTGTTCCACTTGAAGGGAAATATAAAATAAAAAATCAAGTATTTTTTTTTTTTTTTAAATTTTAGAAGCTTTAATCTTGTTTCCACAAGTGGAGCTTGCATAAAATTCCTTGCCCTTAATAGCCCGGGAATTATATTAACTGCTCTTGCACACATTGGCTGATCGTGCCAGTCAACAAACTCATAATCAAATCCTGGATCTGGACAACCATAGAACCTACGTCATGGATTTCGATTTTTCTATGATTTGCGAATTACAGCTTGTTTTCCACACCAACAAACCACCATCTTTTGTTCTTCAATTTTAGGGAAGAAATGAAAAAGCTAAAGAGAGGCGGTAATGAAAACAAGTGAGTGGGAAGAGTGTGAAGTATTCTTGATTGAATCAGGATATGTAAAACATATTGGGATATGTAAAAAGTTAAATACACGTGCATATGAAGTACGATGTCAACATTAAACTAAATGGTTGAAAAGGAAGGCCAAAAAGTGTTCGGACAAAACTAACCATCGTGTGATTTGCACGTGAGATCCGAGATAACGAGAAAAACTAACGTCGTTAGCAAAACCAGCTATGTAATATTTTGGAGACAGGGACGGAGCCATGTAGAAGCTAGGATGGGCCATGGCCAACCCACGTCTTCTATTAGATACAAGTTGGTTGTATGTATTGAAATGTAATTACTTTACAAAATTACTTTTGGCCCACCCAAGTTAGAGTAAATTAAAAGAACTGGTCCATCTAGATTAAAATAAGAAGGCACCATATTTGGTTAAAGAATCGTGAAACTGATGAGAAGTAATGTACCATTAATTATTAGGTTTTCATTATCATATTGGCCATGTTGGTGTTTGGTTTTTGCTTATTTGAAGACATAGCATCCTTACTTTTAAGTTTTAAAGTAGAATAATTACGAGTACTTGGTTTTTATTTAAACTAATTATTATTCTTATTCATTAGTTTTCACAATTTAGAATTTTAGATAGTCTTAACTGATACTAATGATGTTAAAAAGTGTCATGTACGGTTGAAATGAAGAACTTCTATTATAAGACTTATAAAATTTTGTTTCTTTTTCTTGAACAAGAAAATTGGCTCACCCGACTAAACAATCCTGGCTCCGTCACTGTTTGGAGATGTTATACTCGCCAAGTGAATTTTCGTGTTTTTGAATGTCGTATGAAATCTGGCCAAACCACATGGACTAACGGTGTAATTTACTCTTTTAACTTTTAATTTTGCATTCTTTTTTGTTGTATTTACGAAACGACCCACCCGTTTATTATAACCAACGACAACCACCATAAACCCTGACTTCCAAACAGGGCCTAAACCCTAATAAACTCTCCATCTCCGCCGCTTAAACCACCCACCATTTCCACACATGCCCATTAAATTCCTCACATCACTCACCCGTATACTCACCATGAAAACCANCACGGGAGTAGTGAATTCCATAGGTATGTTAGATTTCATAGATAGATCTAGCATATCAGCAGTTAAAATTTTAGTCCCTCGCATGTTATAAGAGTAAGATAGGATACATAGCAGATAACAAATCATAACTAGACACAATACAACCATTAACATCTATTACTTGTGAGTTGATATGCATCATCTGGTACTTTTTTCTAGTTTCACACTTAGTAACCTTAGAAAATGAACTAGTAACACTTTAGTGTAACAATAATATTGATAAAAGATGGTACATGTAATCTAGAGGCTAAGTACTCATTATATAGCCTAAATACTCTTCTCTTCCAAGTAAAAACGTCTCATGATAGTTAATAACCAGAAATGATCAGCCATCAATGATTATGGGGAGTAAATACACCTTTAAATGCAATTTTGTAACAGCAGTCGTTCCCCAACCGATCGACTGAAGGTCCAACCGATCGGTTGGAGCCTTTTGGTCAATTTCCAGCCGATCCGGTTGCGGGTTGCAGCCGATCGGCTGGATGCCTCCTTTATGTTGTTTCTTTGACTTTTCTTCGCCGATTCTTTTCGCATGTCTTAGTACATTAGAACTTGATATTTCTTTGGTAAATATGTATAGAAAGCTCGTCTATATCAAATCCTATGTCCATGCGTTAATTTCATCCTTCTCTTCCATTCGAATCTTTCCCCAACAAGCATGATCACTTCATTTCTTCACTTTTAAGCATCTTTTCACTGCTTTTGGCTATATTTGCATGTATAAACACTTTTCCACGATTAAGTAACAAATGTATACAAATATGACCAATTTCCATACGAAAAACCAACAATAACGCTTCTAAAAACATGTTAACTTTGAACGTTATCAATGTCATTCACATAGTTCAATGTAATTGCACATTAGCTTATAGCATTATTAAAGAATAAAACATGCTCAAGAAAGTGAAGTTGCAAACTTGATGACACAATATAAGCAAAATATAATCATCTCATCTTTATCTTTACATATAACATGTTAATATGACAAACTTTATATTTGTTTCTATCGCATGCCTTATTTTCTTGATGAGATCATTGTAGAACTTGAGGTTGTATTTTTCTTTTTTCTCTAACATAACATGAGGTTATGTTATTAATTCAATTGATCGTACCATATTAGAACTTGAGGTTCTAATTTATTTTTCTCTAACATAACATGATATCTGATTTTGAATATAATAGATCTTGAGGATCTTATATATAAATTAAAACAAGGTATTATTTGATTCTTTTTATGTAATCACATCAATAGGACATTTTTGTGTTCTTGTAAGTTACAAAAATAATTTAATTTAGAAGCTTATTATTTTATTCAACCAAAAGCAATTAAACATCAAATTTTTGCTATAACATATGTAAACTCACCTTCTCATAAACTAATTAAGAAGTAATTACGTGGCCGACTCATTCACAAATCTAAAAATCTTACAACTGTAGATGAATTATTTATGACGAGCTTTACCACAACCTTTAGTGTCATTTGTTTGCCTTATATTGTTCTAAGTACATATTTAACTCGATCATTGTTTCTCGGCCTATGCGGCTATGCCGTATAATTTAATTTATGAATCGTGTATATCTGTCTATTTATATGAACATGTATGGGTTTTTAGCATTTAAAGAACAAGGCATGATCGATTCTAACAATTGTCAAAGGCATAAAAAGTAAAGTAACGTAAGTAACGCAAGTTTTAGATTTATACGGAGTCGTTAATTAATAGACTAACACAAGTACAGAAGAATCACATGCATGTATAGACATCAAACTCAATTTTTATTAACATATCGTTACTTATTGTAGAATCAATTAATGACTTTGAGATACGTACATGGAATTTAACAATTTCTGAAACAAATCAAAAGATAGAAATCTAACATTTGAGTAAAGATCATACACACTCAAATTAAAAACACAATTATAAAACCAACACCTTACATGTTTCAGAGAGATCATGATTTCTAATATCATAAAATTCACTAAAGAGCCTAAAACAAAGTCTTAACATCATCAACCAACTCAAAGTACTTGAAATTGAAACACGATTATGATAAATTGTTTAAACATCTTGTTGATACAAAAGTTGGGCGTTCCTTATTTGGGTTCCTATTCTCGTACCAATCAGATCTTAATGCTTGAGACCTGCGTACTAAGAAAGCAAACAAACACTGTTAGGCTTATCGTGGGATTGTCTCCCACGATTATCCTCCGGCGTGACAGTAAGTAATCGGTTTTAGGGTTGTCTTTGAAGAGTTAGGGTTGTAAGTCGTACCTTTAACGAGAGCCATGATGCCCAATATATATACACACGAAACCTTATCGGTTTCGTGTTCCTCACTCTTCGGCGTGTCCGCCTATATCGGTTAGTTGGTATATATCCCATAAATAAGAGATATCCAATCAAAACCATAAATAACTTTGAGTTTGGGCCTTCGTGAGCCCAAACTGTTACCATAGTAGCCCACCCGTGGTGGGCTTAAGTATTAGTGACGTCCAAAAGTCGAGTTCGTGACCCGAATATATACTATACGTCATCATGTCCCCCCAGTCTAGTATGCGCAAGGTGAAACCTGCGGATGCTAGACTAACAGCTGCGTCAAAATGATTCCCGATACGTGCGCGGGAAGATTCAAATCTTTACCGCCTATATAAATGTACCATGTATCTAGTCCAAAAAAGTCACCTAAAATGCCTCGGTAAATGGAGAGGCTATCCACGTGTCTGTACCTTTTCGTTTTCCAGCCACAAGATTTGGGGTAGTGGGTTACACGTGTCCATCATCTGTGGTGGGTAACACCTTATATAACCTCCTTCTTCATTTTCACTGTGATTAACACAGTAAAAACACCTTTATCCTCCATTGTTATATCTCCGAAATAGTTTTCAAAAACCTTCCACTACTCAAGGTAATCAGCGCGTGCGCTATTAGAAAAATGGTTCTTCAATTACACGACTGTACCTCCAACATGTCCGAGAATGAACTAACTGAGTTCGCCTTGGACTATTATATTCCCTTAGCATGGCACCCGGTGGTGCCGGATCCGAATGATACAATCGCGGACTTCCCCGTAGGGAAGGTTGGGGTGTACATGATGAGACGAAAAATGTTACGTTTTTAGGGGTCAGTTTGAGTCCTAATTCGTATATTATTGGATCGGATTTCACCCAAAGTCGTTTCTTTTCTCATTTTAGGTACTTTTGAGGAGAAAATCACAAAAGAAGCATTTTCGGGCGTTTTCGGAGTGAAAAAGTGCGGAAAACAACAAAATCTCAAAAGACCCTAAAGTGCACAGAAGGTGACGGCGTCACAAGCTCCAACGTGACGACGTCAGGAACAACTGAAGTGAAGAATTGGAAGTTACTCATGACGGGCCAGAGAGTTTTTGGCTTAGTTTGGTGACGGCGTCAGGGAAGGCCGTCAGATCTGGAACAAGGCGGCATGACGACGTCAAGAAGGCCATCACAAAACCCTAATCGTCGGCGTGACGGCGTCACACCTTGGGCTGACGCCGTCAGCCCGTATTATCTATATATATAGGACGAATTTTATTGTTTTAAAAGAGGAACTTGGTGGAGAACTTGAGGGTTAAACCCTAGCTCGTGTATCACAGACCTTAGAGGGTACTTTTACCCCTCTAACTTGCATGTTTAATCTAAGATAAGTCTTCATTCAATCCATACAATATGTCTATGTGTTGTATGATTTATGTTTGTGCTTTTCTTTCCTTTAACATGCTAGGCTAAATTAACTTGTGTTTGCTTAGATCTAATGAAACCTAACTATTAATTATCATGTGATGTGTATGTTGTGATTGTGATTTGGATGAATGTTTTATCTACGTTAGACTTAAGAAAACTGGCTAACCTCCTATATGGTAACAAGCTTGAACGTCTTAGGAAACGTGAATCGTATGTGCGTTAATCGATTTTAAGGTAGTATTTCATGCGTAGGTTGCCATCGGTGAGCTTATGATAGGATACTTGACGTATCGTCATATAGTGAGGTAGGAGCTTATAGAGTTAGGGAATTGAACGCACTCCCTACGACTTGTTAGGAATACACCCGTCATCCACGCAAACTCAACATACTAATTACATGGTAAAAGATAGTTAGGGAGTAATGAAATCTAAGTAAACACTATTCTCCACCACTGATTTTCTCAAAACCAAAAAAATACAAAAATATAAGTAGCTTAGAAGTAGATAACTTGGGTTAGTTGACTAGCAACTAATTCCGCCCTATCCTCCAAAACCAGAGATTTTACTGCTTTCATAAAATATAAAAATACAAAAAGAATCTTCCTCCACCCTTAGACCTAGATTAGAGTAGCCTTTAGCCTAACGAACACTATTCCCTGCGAGAGAACGATCAATCCCCCGGTACTTGCCACTACACTATACTACATCGGTCAGGTACACTGCCTGGTGGGGATTGCAAGCTTCTCGAGATCCCTCGAGAGGTAAAACGTAGTGCGTGTTGCAATCCACGCGCATCAAGTTTTTGGCGCCGCTGCCGGGGAATAGTTATTGTTTAGGTTAATTTTTATTCTTAATTAGGTCTACTCACTAGACTCCTTTCTAGTGAGATTTTGTTTTATTTTTCTAGGATTCTCTTTAGTCTATCTTTTTCTTCGTGTTTTTGTTCGTAACCGTTACCATCCGACATCATGGAAGGTGGTAACATCCTTGATCCCAACAACCTAATTCAACCAAACCCACCTCCTAGAGCCCGCACCTTAGGAGAGTACTCCCGACCTAGCCACCAAGGCTATCGAAACACCATTGAGCTCAACCAAGGAGCCAATGTGACACCCTTGAGATCCGACACCATCCGGTTGGTGCAAAGCGGATGCGCATTCCATGGGCTTCGTTCCGAAGACCCAAATCAACACCTTAAGGATTTCCTCAAAATCGTAGATTCCATAGACCTTAGTGTTGACACCCGAGAGACCACCCGACTACGCCTATTCCAATTCTCTCTACGTGACCAAGCTAGTCAATGGCTTGAGCGCTTACCCGCAGGATCCATCACCACTTGGGACGACCTAACCACTCTCTTCCTTGCCCAATTTTTCCCACCGGGGAGAACTAGCAAACTTAGGAGCGACATCTTGATGTTCCAACAACATCAAGGCGAAACTCTCTATGAGGCATGGAGCCGATTCAAAGACCTACTTCACAAAGTCCCTCATCATGGCATAGAACTTTGGCTCCAAGTCCAAATATTCTATGACCACGTCAACCCCTCCACAAAGCGAACCATTGACCAAGCGGCCGGTGGTAAGCTACGTGATAAAAGTGCGGAGGAATCATGGGAACTCATAGACGAGCTTGCTCTCTATGACAACGAAAGTTGGAACGATCCCCGTGATTTGAACAAAACGGTCAAGGCAATATCCTTGCCTTCGAATAACTCAAGCACTTCCGACCGTAGGATCATGGAACTTGAAGACCAAGTCAAGTATCTAATGAAATCCTACGAAGCTCCTAAACCTTCAAGCCAAGTGAACAAAATCACTTCTTCTTGTGAATTGTGTAGAGGTCCCCACGACACTCGCGATTGCAAGGAACTCCCCGAACAAGCTTTTGCGGACTACGCATCCTCGCGTACCGACGGAGCGGGAGATAAGTGGTACACTTTCAAGCCCGAGCAAAACACATACGGTGACTCATACAACCCCTCTTGGAGAAGTCACCCGAACTTTAGGTGGAAACAACCTCAAGGCAACTCTTCCAACCCACCTAACCGTTTCCAATCAAGCGGTGCACCCCCAAACCGCAACTCCAACAACAATCCTTCCCACGATTTTGAAGGATTGATGTCCGATTTTATGGCGTCTCAAGAAGCTCGATTGTCTAGGTTTGAAGCCGATTTCAAACAACAACAAAGCGAGATGACCAATAAAATCGACAACTTGTTGAAAGCCCTCACCAACCAAGTGTTGACACCCTCGAATAAGGACACTAGAAGCACAACTAGCGGACCTCCCACTAAGGACCCGTCATCATCCAAGAATGTCCACTTTGTCAACGTTGTCACTATTAAGCCAATTATTAGGGAAGAGGATGATGAAAATAAGAACGATAGTGACCCTAAGGTTGAGATCGTAGAATCCGAGGCGAGTGAGAAAAAGGAGGTAGATGACGTAGAAAGTGAAGTTGAATACTTCAATAGGTGGCCCACTAGCGAAGAGAAGGAATACCATAAGGACTTGTTTGATAGCCCCGAGACACCACACTTCCTAGGTAATCCAATTATCAAAGCAGGTGACCCATCTAACCTCAACATACCATGCAACATAGGGCATCTTCATGCATGGAAAGCGTACATAGACCCTAAATCCCCCATAAACATCATGAGTAGAGCCTACTACAACTTGATAAAAAGAGACCCACTAGGATTTAGGATGTTGCCGAATACCCGATATATAAGTAATTTTGTGGGTAGGGTCAAGGGACTTCATGTATTCGTAGGCAACTTCACCTATATCACCGATTTTGTGATAGTTGAGGATATTCGACCGGTAATTGATGATTGCCTAACTCAAGTAGTGTTTGGGAAACCATTTGTTGAGGCCTCTAAGATGAGTTATGACCCATCCCTAGGGATAGTTAAATTCAAGGAAGGGACCGAGGAAATAGCTTACCAAATGCCATATAAGATAGAGCAATTCCGGCTTTTATCAAACCTGGAGAAAGAACATAAGCAAGCGGTCTACTATAGGAATGAAGAGGATAAGCGTAGAGGAGTAGACTACGTCATGAGAAAAATAATGGGATTCTACAAGGAGTGTCTAGAGTTAGGTCCGGAGTACACAACCGGACAAGAGGTCACGTAACGAGGCAAGGCCTCGAGTCTAGCTACAAGACTCTTTAATAAAGAAAAGCGCTTCGTGGGAGGCACCCCATGCCTATCTTTGTTTTGTTTGTTTTTATGTTTTATTTGTTTCCGTATGCATGTTTATTGTTATTGTTTGAGATTCATGATTTAACTTGATTGTAAAAATGCTTTATTTTGTTTTTAACTTCGTCTTAATCACATATAAAGGTATTTTGCAAAAGTTAAGTGTAAGGGAAATCTAAATAAGTTTAAAAGAACATATCGAAACATGAATCACAACAATAAATAATAAGCATACATACTCGTAATTGTTAGAGTCAAATGCTTGTATCGAGTCATAATGATTTTCTGCAGAATTTCCAGGAATTAAGACATAGGTTTTCCAAGAAATTTTCCGGAAACACAACTAAAACTTTCTGTCAGACCACTCTGACGGCGTCAGGGGTTAATACCTGACGACGTCAGGTGTAAAATTCTGGAATTTATTTGTTGATTAAGTTTTCTAACGGAACTTGTATGTTTGTTAAAATCTCATCTTATAAATTCCAGGAAACCTGTAGAAAATTCATTCCACAAGCATTATATCTTACTTGCTTTCTAGGTTAACGTCTATATATATATGAATAATGCCGCCGATTTTACGCGAGGTTTCTTGTAGTATTTCCATTTTAACAGGTTATTTAAGACAAGAAGATGATGCATATACTGGAAGGGAAGCTTTGATAGTTCATTTTCTTGGAGGAGGATCTAACCATGTTACTTCACTTGCATAAAGAACGAATCAGGGGAGTATCCGATTTCATTCTTTTAACCTTTTTATCTTTTCAATTCCTTATTTTCGAACATTGGGGACAATGTTCAACTTAAGTGTAAGGGGGGTAAATAAGGGTAGATTAATGATACCTCATAGGATACCATTATGCTTGATTTTTGCTTGTTTGATAGTAATTGTGTAATAAAACTGAGAGAAACACTCGTTAGGGTAATTTTAGCGCAAATTTAAAATTTTTTACATTATTTAGGAGTGAAACTTTAGTCCTAATAAGCGTCTCATGGATAGGAGAATTTATGACTAGCACAAAAACCGTACCACTAAAAATTTTCCACCCAAATATGTGAGGTTCACCCCTAGAATTGGTAGGAAGAGAAGCATTCAACTTTAATGCTTATGTGTGTACCGGTAGTACTTAGATTCTAGAACTTGCGTCAGTGACCATTCCGAGTCCACAAGTGAGACTACATTCGTGTAGATTAGGATTAACTACATGATAAGAGGCATTAGGATAACCCATGTTTTACACCTGTATTATAATTACATTGACTACATTGGTCAAGTAATTCTCCCACACCTTTGCGATGTACCCATTTTTGGTACACGATACCCCTAGTACACCCTCCAGAGCCTATCCTTTCGTTTCTAACTTTAAGCATCATACTTAAAGGAAGAATTTGTTTACAATCCACCCCCAAATGTGCAACCAAATCGCCTTAGCCTACCTTGTATGCACTCATTTTTAGTGCATTATTGTTATTTGTTAAACCCTTGTCAATTATCTAATTGGTTACATTGTTGCTAAGTCGAGTCATATCTTGTACATATTGTTTTGGGATGATTGGGACTCATGGGTAAAGTACTAATGTTATGGAGTAATGGGGAAGAACATCATTTATTACCCCCATATGTGCAAAACGTTTTTAAAAGTACTCCAAGTGTTTTGATTATTTCAATACGAGTCGTAGAATAGTAAATGTAAAGTATGTAAAAGTTCAAGTGTAAGGGGAAAGTTTAATCCCCATTGATGTATTATTTTGGATGGTAGGGTAAAAAGGTATGCAAAAAAAAAAAAAAAAAAAACATACGGACTACCATCCGCACCTATCTTTTATTTCTAAGTTATGTTTTGTTTTTATTTCATTTTGTTTTCGATAGTTTAAGATTGAGTCTAGTCTTGGCTTGGCAACGCCACTTGTATATGTAACTAACCAAGATGATTGACTAGCCACCAGTAAACTATCCCTTATCCAACCAAACCGTGTTTTTCCATATCCCTAAACCTCCCGTTATAACCCTTTTGTAAAGCCCTCTTTGATAGTTATCCTAGGTGCTTACGCCTAAGTGGAGAAGGTTTCGATCCTCTCTCAAGCCTATGGTAATCTATTTACTATGTCAGGTAGTGAGTGATATTATCCATTTCCTTTACATTATATTTACATATTATCAACCGAGAGATGTGAGTATCCAAACACTACATGAGAGGTGCTAGTATATTTTCTCCGTGCTTATTTTGAGTAAAGTGGAACGACTAATTCTTGTAATTACTTTTATGTTCGCATTAAATGACCTCTAACTTGTATTTTAATTGGAATAAAAGCGCATTTGCTTGAGGACAAGCAAATCTCAAGTGTAAGGGTATTTGATGAGACGAAAAATGTTACGTTTTTAGGGGTCAGTTTGAGTCCTAATTCGTATATTATTTGATCGGATTTCACCCAAAGTCGTTTCTTTTCTCATTTTAGGTACTTTTGAGGAGAAAATCACAAAAGAAGCATTTTCGGGCGTTTTCGGAGTGAAAAAGTGCGGAAAACAACAAAATCTCAAAAGACCCTAAAGTGCACAGAAGGTGACGGCGTCACAAGCTTCAACGTGACGACGTCAGGAACAAATGAAGTGAAGAAATTGGAAGTTACTCATGACGGGCCAGAGAGTTTTTGGCCTAGTTTGGTGACGGCGTCAGGGAAGGCCGTCAGATCTGGAACAAGGCGGCGTGACGACGTCAAGAAGGCCATCACAAAACCCTAATCGTCGGCGTGACGGCGTCACACCTTGGGCTGACGCCGTCAGCCCGTATTATCTATATATATAGGACGATTTTTATTGTTTTAAAAGAGGAACTTGGTGGAGAACTTAAGGGTTAAACCCTAGCTCGTGTATCACAGACCTTAGAGGGTACTTTTACCCCTCTAACTTGCATGTTTAATCTAAGATAAGTCTTCATTCAATCCATACAATATGTCTATGTGTTGTATGATTTATGTTTGTGCTTTTCTTTCCTTTAACATGCTAGGCTAAATTAACTTGTGTTTGCTTAGATCTAATGAAACCTAACTATTGATTATCATGTGATGTGTATGTTGTGATTGTGATTTGGATGAATGTTTCATCTACGTTAGACTTAAGAAAACTGGCTAACCTCCTATACGGTAACAAGCTTGAACGTCTTAGGAAACGTGAATCGTATGTGCGTTAATCGATTTTAAGGTAGTATTTCATGCGTAGGTTGCTATCGGTGAGCTTATGATAGGATACTTGACGTATCGTCATAGAGTGAGGTAGGAGCTTATAGAGTTAGGGAATTGAACGCACTCCCTACGACTTGTTAGGAATACACCCGTCATCCACGCAAACTCAACATACTAATTACATGGTAAAAGATAGTTAGGGAGTAATGAAATCTAAGTAAACACTACTTTCCCCACCATTGTTTTCTCAAAACTTTATTTTAATTTGCATAAGTAGATAACTTGGGTTAGTTGACTAGCAACTAATTCCGCCCACTCCTTCAAAACCGAGATTTTACTGCTTTCATAAAAACATAAAAATACAAAAATAATCATCCTCCACCCTTATACCTAAATTAGAGTAGTCTTTAACCTAACGAACACTATTCCCTGTGAGAGAACGATCAATCCCCCGGTACTTGCCACTACACTATACTACATCGGTCAGGTACACTGCCTGGTGGGGATTGTAAGCCTCTTGAGATCCCTTGAGAGGTAAAACGTAGTGCGTGTTGCAATCCCACGCGCATCAGTACACACGCTTTTTCGAGTGGGCGAATCAGCGTGTGTCCATTTCCGTATTCCTGAGCGACTTATTAAATTATTATCAGCTCCACATCTCCCAGCTTCATTGTATTGGTGCTGCCAAAATAACAAATTTTGAAGTGAACTGTCGCTTATTAGTGATTGAACCCACCGTCAATTTATTCCGCGTGTTTTATCATACGACATGGTTAAATGGGTGGGTCACCTTTTCCAAGCGTGTAGGACCACTGCAGTGCTATACGGATAAGGTAGATTCGCTGAGGAACTGGAGGGAGAAGTTCTTCTGGATTGACGACGCAGTCTTTCCCTTTGGCTATGACTTTTATACCCAAGGGTCTTTGCCGAAGGATGAGCGCCCCCTCCCCGGAGCGTACAATGCAGATGATGCGGATACCATCAATGGTAATCGCATCCCCATTAGGGCGTACCGAGAAGAGTTCCTGGTGCATATGGGCATCAGTCGCAACTACTTCCAACCAGAGTCGCAAGTCCCCATATTCTTGTACGCGGATGGTCGGGGTGGGTGCTTGTCCTTCATTCTTCTTGATTTAATAGCGTAAGCATTTCTCTTTGTCATATTGGTTATATAACTCCCTTCTATTTTGTTTGTGTTTGTTGCATGCGCAGAGATGGACCTGTTCGCTGTTGTACATCTGGAGAAGCCACAGTTGGCTACTGTAGGGGTGCGTCCCCTAAGAGAAGGTGAGACTCCCATCCTGGAGGCTACCGCGGGGCGTACCCTGCAGGTTGCCCAGGACGCGCCTGAGGAGTCCCCTCCAGTGTTGCAGATTACGCCAGTGCAGAGTGTTGCCCCGTCTAGGGAACAGTCTCCACAGGCTGCTGGGGAACAGTCTCCACAACTTTCTGGGTCGCGCACTGAGTCATCAGACAGTGTGCAAATTTTGGAGAAAGAGGGGGCGGTTCAGGGCGCGAAATGTAAGAGAGCGCCTTCTGATGTTTATGGTGAGGGCACCTCCAGGAGAAGGCGCCATCTGGTCACTGCTGAGCAGTCGGAAGGAGAGGTGTCTGCCACTGAAGTGGAGAAAGAAGTCACTAAGTCTCCTTCTCCCATGTAAGTAATATAAGTCTCGTGTACTCAGAATTTATTTGATTATCCTCTACTAACATTTATCTGGTTTGTCGCGCAGTGTGGAGCCAACCGGCGATGTTGACGCGCGTGCTAGGAGTGCGTCGCCCCTTGTGAGTCCTTTTCTGGATGAGGAGGCCTCGCAGAGGGGCACCGGGGTTGAGTCCAAGTCGTTGGACAATTTGATGGAGGAGTTGCAGCTGGCTGCTGCGCATCAGGCCGAGCTGATTGCGCAGGTGAGGACGGGCTATGCCGGTGAGGGTAGCCGTTCTGCGCAAAAGGATGAGGAAATCCAGTTTTTGAAGGCGCAGCTGGCCAGCGCCCAGACTGAGTTGACTAGCGCCCACGCTGAGTTGGGGCGCTCTGAGGCATATGCGCGGAGGCTTGCGGATGAGAGGATGTCTCTCATGGCCCAAGTAGATAAGGAGCGTGCTGATTTCAGTGCGTACAAGTCTACTTGTCTCTGGGCGCTGCGGTATATGGAGCAGAACAGGGGTAAGCTCTTCGCGTCCTTGGATGAGTTCCGTGGAGTGGTGGAGGACTTGCTTCAGCAGCAAGAGGAGAAGCTGCGCAGGCTTAGCTTGGAGTACGACGAGGAGTTGTACCCACACTTGATGTCGTCCATTGCTGAGCGCAGGTAATACTTAAGTCTCTTGCCACACTTGTATTATTTTCTTCCATACTTAGAATATTTAAGTGTTTTGACATTAGCGTATCATGATGATGTGCTCGCAGGTGGTTGATCAGCCATGGGCTTCGTCTGGCTGCGCTGTGCACCCTGGAGTCCCAAGAGGTCGTGGGGGCCTTTGGGAAGGTTGTTCAGTGTGCCTTAGCTCGTGGGAAGGCTGAAGCTGTGGAGAAGCTTCATGAGCGCAAGCTTTTGACCGTACCCATCTCTGAGGTGCCTGGGTACAAGGATGGCACCTTCGCAGAACTTGTTGCTGCGATGGAGGAGATGAAGCTGGTCGAGCTTCCTCAGATTGCGCGGCTAGAGCGTGATCAGGATTACCCCATCGACGTTATCATGAAGGGTTTGACCTTGGCTCGGCATTCGGTGGAAGGCGCTGAAACGCAACCGGACTATTATTTGAAGACGGATGTATCGCAGCTGCAGGTGCCTGTATTTGCGCAGCCCCGTGATATCCTCAACCCTTTTGCCATTGAGAGGGAAGTTCCACTGCAGGAGTCCTTGAACGCCAATGCTTCTAAGCTTGCTAAGAAGAAGGGGATAACGTCCAAGGCTATCCTTTGTGGCATAGGCGCAGCCCATCTTCCCCGTACCGATGGGATACCGGTTAGTGTGCCAACAGTTTTTTCCAGTGATGTTGAGCTGTTGAAGAGGCTCGGGGAGGCCAAAGATGCTGCGAACCGTGGTAGCAGCTCCCAGCTTAGGCGTACATCTAGTTTTTAGGTTTTGCCATGTATAAACAATTTTTGTATGTATAAACACGCAGTTTATGATAATAAGAAGTTCATTCTTATTTTTGCACTTAGCTGTTTTACATTGCATAAGGAATCACTTATCATTGTATTGTTGAACTTGTTGTTCTTCGTTCATATTTTGTATGTAGTCACGATACTTGTACTTAGTTATATATCTTTGCATCAAGATATCTAAGAATCAAAAACGTACTCAAAAGAAAATCGTAATTGTATACAAAGTTCATAAAATAAAGATCATAGTCGTGTATGAAATTTGTAACTTAGAAAAAATCACAATTGTATATGAATTTTTACAAGTGTATGCAGCATACTGCGAATATTATTTCAAAGAGTCAAGAGTCTTGGCTCCTAAATTGTTAAACGCGCACAATGTGCAATGTTGCGCATCCATCGTGGGGTGCGCAAGGGACTTACGCCAACGTCTTGAGCGTAAGGTGTTTAACAAGGATGCGTGATCCGATATTGATGGGTTTGCAACCCTCTTACTCAACGAGTTGTTTAGTAGGTTAACTCATCCTTTTACCATTGTGGGTATTAATAAGTGCATGCATGCCATGTAGGCTAAAGGTAATGTAACCAACACATTGAAACATAAATAGTATTTAAATGACAATGTAAAGAAAATGTATCGCGGAGTTAGCTAGAAACCGCGAGTTTGAATCAATACTTGCAAGTTTTTATAAAAGAGAGAAATTACTTATCTAGATAAATAGAAAAAGCAAGAGTAGAAATACATGGATCTTTATTGGGGCACTTACTAAAGTGCGTGGGTATCCATGNGTAATGTAACCAACACATTGAAACATAAATAGTATTTAAATGACAATGTAAAGAAAATGTATCGCGGAGTTAGCTAGAAACCGCGAGTTTGAATCAATACTTGCAAGTTTTTATAAAAGAGAGAAATTACTTATCTAGATAAATAGAAAAAGCAAGAGTAGAAATACATGGATCTTTATTGGGGCACTTACTAAAGTGCGTGGGTATCCATGTGTGGGGCTGTAGCCTTTTCTAAAGATAGCATCTCTTGAGATTGCGAATGTTCCATGTGCGTTGTAGCTCATGGCCATCCTTATCACGCAGCTTGTACGCACCTTTTCCTAGTGCTTCGATGACCTCGTAAGGTCCTTCCCACTTTGGTCCGAGCTTTCCAGTATCTTCTGCGCGGCTTGAATCGTTTTCGCGGTATACGAAATCGCCTGGTCTGAATGAAGTGCTTCGTACTTTAGCGTCATAGTATCCTTTCATCCTTGACTTGGCTTTTTCTTCCCGTATCGCTGCGCGTTCACGCCTTTCTTCCAGTAGATCCAAGTCTATGCGCCGCTCTTCATCATTTTTGGCAATGTTAACTTCCACTGTTCGAATAGTTGGCATCCCGATTTCGGCCGGTATGATAGCTTCTGTCCCATAGACAAGAGAAAAGGGAGTGTCTCCATTGCTACCCTTGATGGTTGTGCGGTGCGCCCATAAAACATGCGAAAGCTCCTCCACCCATCTTCCTTTGTGCCTGTCCAGACGCGCTTTAATTCCTTCGCCTATGCTGCGATTTGCGCGTTCAACCAAGCCATTGGTTTGTGGGTGTGTTACTGATGTGAAGTGTTGCGTGATGTGCAGTCGTTCGCACCAGTCTTTGAACGGGTTGTCGCGGAATTGTTTTCCGTTGTCCGAGATAATTTCCCTGGGTAATCCAAAGCGGCATACTATGTTGTCCCATACGAATCGCTTTACTTGGTTACCTGTTATTGTTGCCACCGCCTTTGCCTCAATCCACTTAGTGAAGTAATCTATTGCCACAATAAGGAATTTCAATCCTCCTGCGGCAACGGGGAATGGTCCAGCAATGTCGATTCCCCACTTGTAGAATGGCCATGGTGATGTGATAGGTGTTAGCTCGTGCTGTGGTCGGCGCGGTATGGGTCTATGAACTTGGCAATCGCTGCACTTCCGTACCATATCCCGCGCATCACGGTGCATAGTGGGCCAGTAGTATCCTGACCGTAAGGCTCGTGCCACAACAGACCGTGGTCCTGAGTGCATACTGCATGAACCTGCGTGGATCTCGCGGAGTACGTAATCCGCTTGAAGGGGTCCAACGCACCTAAGCCATGGTTGCAAGAATGAGCGCCTGTATAAGACACCATCTCTAAGCTCAAACCGCTGCGCTGTGCGCCGTATTCGTCGAGCCTCCTTCTGTTCTTGAGGGAGTATGCCCTTGCTTATGAAGTCCATGATAGGAGACATCCACGTAGGGCCTTCCTCTTCTATCACCGTAGATACTTCCATCTCAGAGATGGATTTGTCTTTTAGAATCTCCACCAATACCTGTTTTGACAGATGAGCAAAACTTGTAGACGCAATCTTGCTCAGCGCATCTGCCTTCTTGTTTTCCCCTCTAGGGACTTGTTTGATTGTAAACCTGTCAAACCCTTGGATTAATGACTTCGTCTTTTCGAGGTATTGGATCATATTATCTTCCTTAGCCACATATTCGCCTGACACATGGTTGGCTACTAATCGAGAATCCACATTTGCCTCTAGGTTGCGTACGCCCATTCGTGTTGCAATGCGTAGCCCAGCGATTAAGGCTTCATATTCTGCCTTGTTGTTCATGGCTGTAAATTCAAAGCGTAGGGCATAAGTGAATTCCATTCCTTCTGGGTTAGTGAGGATAAGGCCTGCGCTTGAACCGTCTACGCATGAGGATCCATCCGTGAATAGAATCCATGGTTCTTGCAGTTCGGCCTTGGGTTGTGGGGCTATATCCTCGGTGTCTGGTTTTTCAATGATGAAGTCCTCGAGAACCTGCCCTTTGACTGCAGTGTGTGGTCTGTAGGAGATGTTGTGCTCGCTTAGCAATACACTCCACTTTTGCAATCGCCCAGATGCGTCAGGTTTGGAGATAACTTGCTTGATAGGTTGATCTGTGATCACCACTATAGGATGCGCTTGGAAGTACCTGCGCAGTCTTTTGGTTGCAAACACTAACGCCAAGACCAATTTTTCCATTGGACTATAGTTAATCTCCGTTTTCTTAAGTGCTTTGCTTACGAAGTATACCGNGATGCGTCAGGTTTGGAGATAACTTGCTTGATAGGTTGATCTGTGATCACCACTATAGGATGCGCTTGGAAGTACCTGCGCAGTCTTTTGGTTGCAAACACTAACGCCAAGACCAATTTTTCCATTGGACTATAGTTAATCTCCGTTTTCTTAAGTGCTTTGCTTACGAAGTATACCGGTGTTTGCACCGAATTCCTGTCTGTCAGTAGCACTGCGCTTACTGCCCCATGAGTCGCGGATAAGTACATGATCAACTCTTCTCCTGGTCGGGGTGCGACTAACTTGGGGAGCGCTGCTATAGTCTGCATAAGCTGTATAAAAGCTTCTCCCGCTTCTGTAGTCCAACGAAAGTCTCCTTTTTTTGTACACTTCTTGAGTGTTTTAAAGAGTGGGAGTGATTTATCCGCTGACTTGGACAGGAATCTATTTAAACCAGCTAGTTTCCCATTCAAAGATTGGACCTCTTTCAACGTGCGTGGCGAAGGAAGTTGGATGACTGCTTCTGTTTTTTCTGGGCATGGCTTAATGCCATCTGGTTCTATCAAGTACCCCAAGAACATGCCTTCTGTAGCGCCAAAAGTGTACTTCTTAGGATTTAACTTCATATTGATCTTCCTTAATGTTCTGAATGTTTCTTCAATGTCGCGCACCACTTCATCCTCAGTATGACTTTTGATGACCATGTCATCCATGTAGACTTCTAGGTTGCGGCCTACTTGCTTTTCAAATGCATTGTATATTAAGCGCTGGTAGGTGGCGCCCGCGTTTTTTAGTCCAAAAGGCATCTTCGTATAACAATAGACACCTTGGCTTGTGTGAAAAGCTGTCTTTTCCTCATCTTTTTTAGCCATTTGGATTTGGTGGCACCCTTTATATGCGTCCAAGAAACACTTAAAAGGATATCCACATAAGGACTCTACCTTCCAGTCTATCTCTGGCAATGGGTAGCAGTCCTGTGGACATGCTTTGTTTAGATCAGTGAAGTCTATGCACATCCGCCAACTGCCATCGCTCATCTTAACCATCACTGGATTAGAAAGCCAGTCATGGTAGTAGACTTCTCGAATGATGCCCGCGTCCACTAGCTTATGCACTTCTTCCAAGATGGCTTTCGCACGCTCTGGAGCTTGGCCGCGCTTTTTCTGCCTTACTGGTGGATATCCTTGTCGGATTTGCAGCTTGTGTTCCGAGATTGACCGCGGCACACCAGTCATGTGCTTTGGTTCCCATGCGAAGACGTCCAGATTCTTTTGCAGGAGTGCGCACACAGCTGCTTTGCCCTTATCAGACAGCAAGCCCCCAAGCGATACCTGTTGTTCAGGGTAATCGGGGTGGATTGCTACTTTTAGGTTCGGTATCTTGGTTGCGCTATGTTCTAGAGTGTGTGTCGTTTCACATGTAACCGTGTTACATTCTTCGGGTGGCACAGCGTTATTGTAGAGGGTGACAATGCCACCTTCTACTGGGAATTTGAGCATCCCATGTGTTGTGGATGGTACTGCGC
>LBNU01001519.1:15943-42635 GCA_014162995.1 Artemisia annua
TACAAGCTCACCACCAAGCCAGCTTGTCATTTCATCTGTTGTTTGAGGTTTTAGCTCAGTGGACCCCACCTTAATTAAGCCCCCAAGTTTGTCCCATTTTCTGTCACAAAGCCATATAACCAAAGTGCTTAATTTTACTTCATAGCTTATTCAGTGTGCTTATCTTGGTGATTTTGGTTCTTAAGTACTCATTTAACTTATTTGCATCTGTTTTGACCATAGTGGACCCCACTTGAGCTTATTTGAGCTTATTTTCATCCTTGGTCAAACCTTGGTCAACTGTTTTAGCTTATAAGCTCTTTTTGAGCTTATTGAGCTTTTCCAGAAAAGTCCCCTTCACAAAAGTTTCATAATTTTGTTTGTTTAATAGTTTTGTAAAAAGAAAATCACAAAAATCATCCTTTTTAATTTAAGTGATAGTTTCTATTTAATATAATTTAGTTTTTATTTTTCTTTTTAAATATTTGTTAAATACCAATATGTTTTTATATTTTTCTTAAATTCTCAGTAGCTTAAAGTATTTTTAGGAATTTCTCTAGCTTTTTCACTTTCCATTTAGTATTTATTAACATTTAATTTAGTTTAATTAATATATAAATAGTAATTAATTAATAATAAATTAAGAAAAAGCAAAAAAAAATTAGATTTTCAGTTTTATAATTAGTTTTATAATATTTTAGATTTTTCCAATTTAAATTTGCATTTTTCCAAGTTATTTTCCTATTTATTTCATATTTAGGTAATTTAAATTAGTAATTAATCTTAGTTAATTAATAATAAATAATTAAAAAGTCAAAAAAATATTTTTCTTTTTCTTAAAATTTTCTTTTGTCATTAGAATTGTAAAAATATGTTTTTCATAATCTAGGTGCTTGTAGTTTTCTATTTTCACTTCTATTTTCTTACGTGGACGTTTTAATAAACGTAAACGTATACTTTTAAATTTGTAAACGTTTACGTATTTCAGTAATCAATTGTAGTGTTTGCTTTTAAATTTCATTTGTAATCTCGTAGTTTAATTCAAATCAAACTCACTTTCCCATTCCCGTTTCACAAACACTTGATCTCATTTCCGTTTTTCGACACCATTCATACCTCACTGGGATTTAAACGACCCGGGAAAATTTCTATACTCTCCTTGGTGCATTGAGCTCTTAGATAGTTGACTTTAGTTGTCCAAATCCTTGGTTGACTTTTGTTGACTGTTTTTGAGCCAATCAGTTAATTCTACTGTCATGACCTCGTCTAGAATGAAACGACCCTCCACAATAGCACATTATTCTCCTCAACCATTTCACGAAGAACTTTACAGATTCTATTTGCAAACACTTTTGATAGCAACTTGTAAACTCGGTTTTTCGTTTTAATCTTACTCATTGAAAAAGCAAAACTCAGATTCAATTCAATTTGCTCTCGAGCAACATTTATTAAACAACATTCGGCGATGGGTACCTATAATTAAACCATTAAACAACATTCACCTTCGAATCCACTGCTTTGCACAGGTACCATGCTAATGCACTTAAATTGATGCTTGTGGTGGTAATTGATTATCTAACTAGTGCCCTCAAGACATTAGTTATGATAATTAAATAGGAACTTTAAGTTTATTAATTAAAAAATTAGAACTAATTAAGGTAAAGTATAAGATCAATTAATGTATATTAAACGCATTTATTTATCTAAAAGGAAATTTTGAGATGAATTAATGCACAATAATCAATGCCTTGAGGGCACTTGTTAGACAAACCTTTGATTAAATAGCTAGCTAAAGATAGCACTTAAATTGATGCTTGTGGTGGTAATTGATTAAATAGCTAGCTAAAGATAGGAATATAATNTTTTTCTTAAAATTTTCTTTTGTCATTAGAATTGTAAAAATATGTTTTTCATAATCTAGGTGCTTGTAGTTTTCTATTTTCACTTCTATTTTCTTACGTGGACGTTTTAATAAACGTAAACGTATACTTTTAAATTTGTAAACGTTTACGTATTTCAGTAATCAATTGTAGTGTTTGCTTTTAAATTTCATTTGTAATCTCGTAGTTTAATTCAAATCAAACTCACTTTCCCATTCCCGTTTCACAAACACTTGATCTCATTTCCGTTTTTCGACACCATTCATACCTCACTGGGATTTAAACGACCCGGGAAAATTTCTATACTCTCCTTGGTGCATTGAGCTCTTAGATAGTTGACTTTAGTTGTCCAAATCCTTGGTTGACTTTTGTTGACTGTTTTTGAGCCAATCAGTTAATTCTACTGTCATGACCTCGTCTAGAATGAAACGACCCTCCACAATAGCACATTATTCTCCTCAACCATTTCACGAAGAACTTTACAGATTCTATTTGCAAACACTTTTGATAGCAACTTGTAAACTCGGTTTTTCGTTTTAATCTTACTCATTGAAAAAGCAAAACTCAGATTCAATTCAATTTGCTCTCGAGCAACATTTATTAAACAACATTCGGCGATGGGTACCTATAATTAAACCATTAAACAACATTCACCTTCGAATCCACTGCTTTGCACAGGTACCATGCTAATGCACTTAAATTGATGCTTGTGGTGGTAATTGATTATCTAACTAGTGCCCTCAAGACATTAGTTATGATAATTAAATAGGAACTTTAAGTTTATTAATTAAAAAATTAGAACTAATTAAGGTAAAGTATAAGATCAATTAATGTATATTAAACGCATTTATTTATCTAAAAGGAAATTTTGAGATGAATTAATGCACAATAATCAATGCCTTGAGGGCACTTGTTAGACAAACCTTTGATTAAATAGCTAGCTAAAGATAGCACTTAAATTGATGCTTGTGGTGGTAATTGATTAAATAGCTAGCTAAAGATAGGAATATAATGAATGCAGTTAGTTCCTAAAAAAAATACTGATCCTAACAAACAAAAAGAATCTTTGTGATATCAAAAATTGATTGTCATACTATAACCAAGAAAGAAGAGTTTTTTTTTTTGAAAGATGAATTTCATAGAAAGAAGAGTTTACGGTAACACTTTTACATCATCTAAAACATCCATCTATTATCTTCAAACTAACAACTGTCAGATGTTTGAAACTAACAAATATTATCTTAAAACATCCTTCGATTATCTTGCAGTTGTTTAAGGGCTGTTTGGATATGTTTGGGGTTGTTTGAATAAAAATTTCCAACTTTAAAAGTTGTTTGGACAACAGATATATTTTTGTTAGTTGTTCCCATAAAACCGGTTCGACCCGGTGCCTGAACCAGTAACCCGATGAATCAGACTGGATTGATTTAAAAACATTGGTTTCATAATTGTTCTCTCTCTCTCTCTATATATATAGGGATATCTTGGCTACAATTATTGTAGCCAATTGGCTACAATTCATCACTAAAATTATATAAGAAAGGATTCAGGGATCCACAGTATAAATCAGGGACCCACAAATAGACTCAAAGACCCACAGAAAATAGCACAAAATTGTAGGGAGTTAGCTACAATTAATTGTAGCTAATATATTCCCTATATATATATATATATATATATATATATATATATATATATATATATATATATATATCCAAATTTTAGGGAAAAGATGGTGCACAAATATCATTTAACACTTGATGTACCATTATTTTTACATTGTAAACTCGTAAGAGTATAAGATAAGTCACATGACACACACCGCTACACCATTACAAATCCTTTCCAACTCATTCCCAACCAAGTAAATAATGATGCAGGAACCTAAAGATTAACCTTTAACTGAAAACATGGAAGAACACCGTACCGATGGACAATTTCACATGTACATATACTCGCAATCAAATCTTCACATGTAACATATTGATTAGAAAAGTAAACTTGAAGTCGTTCTTATGGTTTTCTTTTTCGCGTCAAGAGTTTATTTCAGAAGTTGTTGAGAATTGAGACCTGTTTTTAGTGATTTTTTTTTCTTTTTTTTTTTTTTATTATTATTATTATTATTATTATTATTATTATTATTATTATTATTATTATTATTATTATTATTATTATTATTATATTTATGCAATTAGTTCATGATTGTAATAGGCGTGTAAATGTATATCCTCCTGTTCCAATTCCAGTTTCGAGAGGACGGGAGCATTCCGTTTATGAGTCTGTCGCTTAAAATGCATTTTTTTAAAAGCTTATTGGAATTAAAGTTATCTGCAAGAGACAACCCAACAAGAAATAGAATCAAAAGCTCGCTAATCTTCTTTACGGCTTTCAAATTTCTTCTTCACAACCTTTCGGCCACTATCATATACTCGTCAATGAACTCAATCAATTAGCTGATTCCATATTGCACCTGCATATCGGTTTTAAATCTCCAACCCCACTCCACAAATATATACCGTAAGCCTGAAAATTAAACAAGTAAAATACATCTTATCCGAAACAAAGTTTTTTTTCTTGCAAACATCTCTAAATAAAGGTAGAACACATGTTCAACACAGAACTTGATACGTGGAAAAACTTCTTCTCAAAAGGAAAGTAAACATCTGGTGCATTTAAAGATTCCTTTTAAAGCTGATCCTATGGCATGCATATGCATATTTGGTGTCTTCCTTTGGCCAGTTTATTTTGCAGGCCATGGATAATTCTGCTTGTGATTTTAGACGTTAATTTCTATTCATATACCAAATTGAAAATTACCACCGATCATTTTTATTTGTTACGTCACCAAATTATAACCTTCTAACTACTACTGGTAATTGAGTGCGGTTGGAGTAATCGTAAGTGCTGTATCAAAAACCCCAAGTAGTAATGCTTGATTGCTTGGTTGTTTGCGCACTTATTTCGTTCTCTATTATGTTGTACTTTAATTAGTGTCTGGGCGATATTGTTACAGCAATCTTATAGAAATGAGAAGCATCTGTTGACAACAAATAAAAAACCATGAATTGAAATAGAAAAAGCACACAATTAATGCGATGGCAAAGATGTACCACAAATTTCTAAACCTGGCCAGCCCCTAGCCAAAATAAGAAATAACGTCTAAATATGGCAGCTACATGCAAGTTTCATGAAATATTTTTTAAAAATAATTTTAAATTTGTTTGCAAGGAACCACCATCTTTCACCGATTCCTCAGCCACCTTTCTCCATTTCTCAACATTTTTCTTGATGTCTTTCGCCCTTTCGCCCCCATCCATCACCACATCCAAACACCTCTTAATCTCGTCTCGCTTCACCACCATTTCTTCATCCAGAAACGCTCTAACACCATTCCCCCACACTTCCTCCACCATCTTTGCATTCGTTGTTTGATCTGAAAATTGAGGACACCCCACAATCGCCACTCCTGCCGCTAAACTCTCCAAAGTCGAGTTCCATCCACAATGTGTCACAAAACAGCCAATTGCAGAGTGTTTCAGCACTTCAAGTTGTGCACACCATCCAACTATCAACCCATACTCACTTACCTTCTCCTTAAGTTGCTTTATCTCTACATCTTCGTCGACTTCACCAACATCACGTAACACCAACAAAAAAGGTCGTTGAGTTTTCATTAACCCATGTAAAAGCTCTACCTTTTGAGTTTTTGTCAACACAGCCAAGCTCCCAAATGACACGTAAACCACAGAATTTTCTTGTTTTGAATCTAACCACTCAAAACATGAGCCTTTATTGTCCGAAAATGTAGACGAAACCAAAGGGCCTACCACAATAGAATTTTTAATGGATTTCATTGAATCAGGCTCTAGACCATCTAAAGTATTCACAAGAACACATGCATTAGAATCTTCCTCAAGAACGTTCATGTGATCTTGATAAACATAACACATGTCCGAAAAACGAGGATACGTTGGCAAGACAAACGTTGGAAGATCATTCCATTTAAACATAGGCAAGCCAGGTAATTTCAGTGTAACCGAAGTATTGATATCGTTGTTGACAGCAACGATACCGTCACCACGGTTGCAGAAACGATTATAAATCGAAAAACAAGTGGCGGATTGGATAAGAAAAAGAGCAGAAGGCACGTTAAGATCACGTGCCACATCCGCCGCGAAAGGTAAGTATAGGGTGTAAACAAGCAAGTTCACCTTGTTACCATTTTCGGACAAGGTTTTAACAAGAGTACCGATGGACTCGGATGCAAAACGTTCGATATCATAAGCATAACCCGGGTTCCAGATTGCATGGTTATCGTCATCATGGCCATCTGTAAAAGAAGCAAAAGATAAGCCATGAATGGGAGGTAAGGATTTGAGCTTATGAAAGCCGCTAACGGTGGTGGCAAGGGTGACGCGTGCACCGGCGGATATGAGGTTATTAGCGAGTTGAAAGGATGGGTTAAGATGGCCTTGAACAGATTGACAAACAAGAAGGATATGTGGGTAGCTTTGGCCCATTGTCATTGTTATGGTACTGCTGGTTTATGAACAGATTGAAAAACATGTTGCAATTTATAGACCATTAGTTTCCAACTCAATTTCTCAAGATTTTTTACTTTATTATTTTCTATGAAAAATAAAATTATAAGTATACATAGCATTATCATAATTTCCATTTTAGTAATCAAAATTTATTTGGAAGAGAATTAATTTCTAGGACTAAAATATGATTGATTTTGTGATTACATATATTTAGTCAAGTGGTTTGTGAAAATATATATTTTTTTTCCACATAAATTTATGCATAAAATTAAATAGGTCATTCGAATATTTCTATGTGAGGATAATCTATAAATTGTCCAAAAAATCCATCGATAAAAATAAGCGTAATTATTGTTATGATTATTATGATTAGTTCCTTTTACATCAGAACTATTCACAATATATACGATACTGTCACCTTTTTTTGTTTCTTCTAAATCTTGTACGTATATTAAACTAGACGAGTACCCGTGCATTGCAACGAGATTTTATAGCGACAGATCATTTTGTGTTAAAAAAAGCTTATGGGTTATAAACGAAAAATAATAAAAGTTTAAAGATTTTGTGATTAAACATAATGTTTTGAAACCCGGTTCGACCCAGGTGGTTCAAATGGTTGAACCGTTCCGGTCAAAAAATAGGTCGATTTAAACCAAGTCAACCCGACGGGTTGGGTCGAAAACGGGTCAAATTAAACCGGGTCAACTTGCCGGGTTTGAAGTGTCCCGTGCCAACCCGTTTTTCGTTATATATTAATAGTTTTCTTTTAAAATATATGTTTTCGACATTTCCTTTTTAAGTTTCAACTTTTCACTTTTTACTTTTTGGTTTTTCATTTATATATTATATAGCAGGGTACCGCGCGTTGCGGCGGCGGGTACCATGTGACGATTAACCGGAAAAATAGATATAGATGAGACCTGATTCACCAGTTTGGCTTGGTTTTAACAGGTTCTCTCTGGTTCATTTTCGGATGGTTTTTATTAGTTAGCCGAATCGGTGGTGACATCGGTTCCCGGTTGAACCCGTTGGTCCGGTCTGGTTTTCAAAACTATATGTACCATCAACTTGTTAGCATGTATGAAGCTTTGCGTGTTTTATTAATTTGTACAATGTGTATAATAACATGTACTTTTTATTTTAGGGTGTTTTTAAAAATAACATTAATTAGTGTGTGATGTGTTTCAAAAGCTTTAAATTTATAAAACTAATTTTACCGATTCCTTAATACACACAACACACGGGTAAAGTATAACCCCCGTTTATTATAAAAGGTTTTTAGGTAAGACCAGGTCGTCCCAAGAGATTTGTAGCAATTCACAGATCGTTTATCAAGTAACAAAGCCAAATGATTGTCACATATCAAATAGCTAAACGTGTGTATAAGGCAAAGCAAAGTACCAAAAAAGACATGATCCGCATAGATGATAGATAGAGATAAAGCAAGACTTATATAAACAAAATCATGCAAGTTACAATTATTGGTGTATTAATCGTAACAAACATATCTACCAATAATGATATAGAATCCTTTCGACCTATAGACTACATCATCACGAGCGCATTAAGAATGGTTTATATCGAATATGCATACATATGAGTTTCTCCCAACCCGACATTTCTACATAAGGAAGGGTCTTAAACATCATTCCACTTGGTTTGTTTAGCAATTTACTATCCAATTTCTACAAGTCTAGTATTGATTCGCTTGGCCAAGACGACTCAAAATCAACCATACACAATTGACCCTTTCGACCTACTTCAATTGCTAATGATCAACCAAAGGATAAACAAGCTCCAAGCAAAAGTAACATCGAATCCATAAGCATTCATATTCACAAGTTATACTAATATCGTCTAAATATCATATCATAACCAAACAATCACAAACATATAAAACTCAGAAACATATTCATTATTATTAGTAAAGAAATGTACCAAATCGTTTATGCGAGTAATACAAATACAAGGAGTGTTTGGATCATTGGATCCTAAGACCCTCACCTAGTCTTCTTGACCCTCTAAGTTGTGTTTTTGATGGATAACTATTCTAACTAATCTAACACGAGTTCCTGTGGCCAAATGGGGTATATATAGGCTTAGGAACACTTGGGGAACAAGTTGGGAGATACATGATCGGTTTAGAACTCAATTTAATGCATAATAGCTGATCAGGAGTGAAGTACTCCACACTTACTAACAAAACCCGCCGTACTTGTAAAGTGCTCCGCACTTGATTTATTGTGCTCCGTACTAGGAAGTGCGCCGCACTAATTGGCAAAACCGGCGTACTTATGTTCATTTCCACCTCTTGGCACAAACATGAAAGTGGTAGATAATTCTCTTAGCTTTCCGTGGCCACTTGAATCAACTAAATCGGAGTTCGTATGCTCAACTTATGGCCAAAACAGTGGACAGGTGTCGGGAGATCTTAACTTGAGTTTATTTCTTCGTTTAACTTCATTTCTTCCGCGACACGTCCGATGAACCTACAATATTAAATATAGTCTATTAAGTATCGAAATCTCATGTAATTTACCAAAAAATATATATAAAAACGCATATAGAAATATGTATAATTTGAGCGTTATCAAATACCCCCACACTTAAACCTTTGCTTGCCCTCAAGCAAATCTAAGAAAAGAAAATTTAAAAAGAAGTTCCTAAATAATGAAGGGAAAGAAAAATTTAAATGCTATGAAATTATCAAAAAATATTTTTTGTTTTTATAAGAAAGTCGCAAGAAGCGCAAGCACCCCCACACTTAAGGGTTTGATTGTCCTCAAGCAAAGAAGAAAAATAAGGTTTACAAAACAAAAATAGAATTATTGAAAATATTTTTGGATTTATTAATATGTTCTAACAGAGATATATAACGATCCTCGAGCTATCATAACATGACCAAGCACCTCACGAATAAGGTAAAGTATAATTCACTCACGCTCATTATTTATATGACGGAGAATATAAGGAAATCACACTCAATTGCTCAGACATGATTCATTAAATTACCATATGCTTGTACAAGAAACAAAAGTGCACCGACGTAGCGTAAGCACCAAGTATAAATATCAAAAGAGGTCTTTTATTCGGGTTATAATGTTAGGCTAAGGGTTAATAAGGGTATGGATTAGGCATGGGAAGTATATACTGAAATTGGTTTTAAAAGAAAAGTAGAGTCGAAAAGTCCAAGAAACCCATGTTGCTAGTAACGACTTACCACAAACCCGTGAGGTTATCCAACGTCTCAACCTCTACAATCGCTCTAGTTGGCAAACAAACAACACGCCAACTCTTATTCATACTTCATCACTTTTTTTTTTCTTTTTCCTTCTCTTTTTTTCACTTTTTTTTTCATTTTTTTCAACCCTTCACATCATACGCATACAACTAACAACTCCCCCACACTTAATATAAGCATACACCACAAAAAATACAAAGTAGAAGGCCGACATCGTCATATTTGTTGAAATGACATACTCTTATAGCAAAACGCAAACGAGCCATCAATCGTCAAAAACAATCCAATCATACCAAGTAACTAGCAACCAACCGAATAGACTTTCGACAAGGGGTAAGGCTAGGCTAAAAGTTATATATTTTTGTATTTTTATTCTTTATAGTGGATGTAAGAAATGAAAGGGATGGCTCTGCAGGTTAAACTAGGGGTATCTAGCACTAAAGATGAGTGCTACAGAGGGTTTTATTTGAGTGGTTAGCTAATCAGTGTAATTAGCTAAAAGAATAAATAATATGTGAATGGAATGGCTATTTGGGTTAAATCCTAAGTTGCCTCTTTATCATATATAAATACCTATATCACACGAATGTGATCTCACTGCGGCTTGTAATGATTTCAAGCACAAGTTCTACAATCAATAAATCACCGACACACTCATAAACAAAGAAATCAAGCATACAAGACATATGCCGATTATAGGCTCAAAATCCTCACATTTTAGTGGTAATGGTTACAAATGCGCAAGTAATGTCATCAATCCCGAGTCGGATCTGCTCTATCAATCGGGACACATCTCTGATTTCAAAAACTTTATTATTTACTAAATTTTATTCTAATATATTAACCTAAGTGACAAAATCTAAAATAGATAAGCTAAAATGGCAAACCAAATTTTTTAATCAATATAAGAATGAGTCTCATTTTCCAAATTCATTTCCCTTCCCACACTTAAGTTGAGCAATATGCGTAACCTAGAAAATAACTTAAAAACGGGATAAGTGGGAAAATAAATATAAGAGAAACGAAACTTCCCGGGGTTCTTTAAGTGATCGGCTGAATTATGAAAAGATGTAGTGCTGAACAAAAGACAACATAAGCGTGTGAACTTCAACCAAATATAATCCAATCATATCACCTCCAAAGTGTTAAGCAAACCATCTGACCACCCTCCACTTATTCATTAAACCTGCAAAATAAACAAAACTACAAAAAAAAAGTAAAATACTAAAGCACACTTTCGTAGGCACCGCGATTGCATTTAGCATATGCAACAAGCCTTTAAACCCCCCGGTGTCCCGAGTGGATGAGTTATAGTCTCGTGAGGGTTTACAGCAAACACACCCACAAAGTTCATAAAGCACATTTTTTATTTTTTATTTTTTTTCTTTTAAAATTTTATTTTATTCACAATCTAATAGAAACAAGCACACTCAAAATACTACGAAATGAAAAATAATATAAGAAGGAAAATATAATAAGTATTATTCAAAGATTCACAATACGTATGAAAGCAAAAATAAAGGTGAAAAGAAAATCTTTTTGGGTTTTCAAATTTTAAGACAAACTCATAATAATTATATAAAGTATAAAACAAATAATTTACAAAACTATTTTTTGCGGACTGATGAAGAAAGTACGCCATGCTTGAGGGTAAGTGCGGCGCACTTCTAGCAAAATTCCATTTTCTGGTTTATATTTAATAACATAACACAAAATAACCAAACACACATAGTCAGACACGCAAACCAGAATTGATAAAAAGTAAAAACATATTAACTAGTTATGAGAAAATAAATAACAAAGAAAATCTAGCACGAAAAGAAAATAAAATATTTTTAGCTTTTCAAATTTTTCTTTATGCGAACTAAAAAAACTGAAAGTATTGGGCACAGATTCATTTAAGATATTGTTCCAATATTATAGTTCCCAAACTATCAAAGAAAATAAATTTAACTAAAAATATTTTTGCACAACAAAAGTGCGTCGCACCTAAAAGAAAGTGCGGCGTACATCGAATCTATTATTTTATTATTATTTGAAATATTCAAAAGAGGATTGCGGCAAAAATTACAAAAGTGCGCCGCGCACAAACATGAGTGCGGCGGTTTTATTATGCAGAACGTATATTTTTTTTCTTTTTCACACTTTATTAGTTAATGACAAAAAAAAAAAAAAAACAAAGACATACATGCAAACACGAACACACAAACAAAAACTAAAAATAAAAAGGAACTAGAAACTCTTTTTAGATTTTATAATTTTTTTTAATACATAACATAAATATGCAAACGATCACANACATGCAAACACGAACACACAAACAAAAACTAAAAATAAAAGGGAACTAGAAACTCTTTTTAGATTTTATAATTTTTTTTAATACATAACATAAATATGCAAATGATCACACTCACACAAGCAATCCAACAATTGCAAACTACATGCAAACATAAAACAAAAAACTATAATGATAAAGATTCGAAAAATATTTTTATCTCTTAGGACCAAAAGTGCGGCGCACACAAGAGAATGTGCGTCGTACATCAGTATGAGAATTTTTATTTTTTATTAATTTTTTTTAAAATATATTTTGTAGAGATGCAATGCAAGAAAAAATTAACAAATAAAGAACTAAAAAACAAACAAATAAAAGCATGGCTTATTATATTAACACAAACATGCCAGAAACGCAAAATAAAGCAAATATGAAAATCTTTTTGGTTTTTCATTTTGAATGACAAACTAATTATTCACAAATTTACGAGGCGTATAATCAAATAAAACTAATGATTCCAAATGATTACATACCTGAGTCTAGCAGTTTGGGGTTTTTTTTGTTATCACTGAAATTAATCAGCTAAGAGTACCTTTTGATCACAGGACAAAAGTACGTCGGCCTTGGTGTTAGAACCGGCGTACTTACAAGATTTATCTGCAAAATAGCAAACGAGAACAGGGGAAATACGGCGCACTTCATCTGAAGTGCGGCGTACTTACACTAACAGAAGACAAATTTTGAGAGATTTTAAGAGATTTCAAGGAATTTAAAACACACGAATGATGCACAAGACTAGCAACAATCTGCAAACAACTAAAACAAATCCCCGGCAGCGGCGTCAAAAACATTGTTGCGGCGATGCCAGAATTATGACCAAGCAAGGAATCAATATAGCAAGCAAATGAGCAATTTATCAAACAAGAAGACAAACAAACTGCAAAAAACTAAGCAAATCCCCGGCAGCGGCGCCAAAAACTTTGATGTGTTTCAAAAGCTTTAAATTTATAAAACTAATTTTACCGATTCCTTAATACACAAAACACACGGGTAAAGTATAACCACCGTTTATAGTAAAGGTTTTTAGGTAAGACCAGGTCGTCCCAAGAGATTTGTAGCAATTCACAGATCGTTTATCAAGTAACAAAGCCAAATGATTGTCACATATCAAATAGCTAAACGTGTGTATAAGGCAAAGCAAAGTTCCAAAAAAGACATGATCCGCATAGATAATAGATAGAGATAAAGCAAGACTTATGTAAACAAAATCATGCAAGTTACAATTATTGGTGTATTAATCGTAACAAACATATCTACCAATAATGATATAAAATCCTTTCGACCTATAGACTACATCATCACGAGCGCATTAAGAATGGTTTATATCAAATATGCCTACATATGAATTCCTCCCAACCCGGCATTTCTACATAAGGAAGGGTCTTAAACATCATTCCACTTGGTTTGTTTAGCAATTTACTATCCAATTTCTACAAGACTAGTATTGATTCGCTTGGCCAAGACAACTCAAAATCAACCATACACAATTGACCCTTTCGACCTACTTCAATTGCTAATGATCAACCAAAGGATAAACAAGCTCCAAGCAAAAGTAACATCGAATCCATAAGCATTCATATTCACAAGTTATACTAATATCGTCTAAATATCATATCATAACCAAACAATTGCAAACATATAAAACTCTGAAACATATTCAATATTATTAGTAAAGAAATGTATCAAATCGTTTATGCGAGTAATACAAATACAAGGAGTGTTTGGATCATTGGATCCTAAGACCCTCACCTAGTCTTCTTGACCCTCTAAGTTGTGTTTTTGATGGCTAACTATTCTAACTAATCTAACACGAGTTCCTGTGGCCAAATGGGGTATATATAGGCTTAGGAACACTTGGGGAACAAGTTGGGAGGTACATGATCGGTTTAGAACTCAATTTAATGCATAATAGCTGATCAGGAGTGAAGTACTCCGCACTTACTAACAAAACCCGCCGTACTTGTAAAGTGCTCCGCACTTGATTTATTGTGCTCCGTATTAGGAAGTGCGCCGCACTAATTGGCAAAACTGGCGTACTTATGTTCATTTCCAGCTCTTGGTACAAACTTGAAAGTTATAGATAATTCTCTTAGCTCTCCGTGGCCGCTTGAATCAACTAAATCGGAGTTCGTATGCTCAACTTATAGCCAAAACAGTGGACAGGTGTCGGGGAGATCTTAACTCTAGTTTATTTCATCGTTTAACTTCATTTCTTCCACGACACGTCCGATGAACGCATATATAAAAGCACAGATAACGCATATAGAAATATGTATAATTTGAGCATTATCAGTGTGTTTAATTATTTAATATTTTGGATTATGATGTAGTTTGTTTAAATTGTACATTGTGAAAAATTTATTGTACTTTTTTAGTAAGGGGCGTTTTAATTGGTTGTTTTTAATTTGGTAAATATGCTTTTAATTGGTTGTACAATGTGAATAAATTATTGTACTTGTAAGCAATGTGGTGTTTTAATAAAAGTATTAATTACAATATGCATTTCTCTCACATTTGACTTTCAACATTTCACTTTTCAAAGTTTGACCGTTTTTCTTTTATATGTAGTATAGATTTTAACCACCCGTAAATTCCCAGGCTGACTTTTAATAATAAATTATATTTATCATTTCTTAAGTTTAACTTTTGAATTTTTCCAAATTTATTCGAATCAAATACGAGGAGTTATCCCGTGAAACGTGAAAACTCACACACAACGCTTACCGACACAAGCGTAACTCGACGAACATTTTAAGGTGATTTTTATACTATTTGTGAGAAAATAGTCGTGTAAATACTCATTTTTCATGGAAAAATTATTTTGAACGCAACGGTATAAATTTCGAGCTTCCAATTGATCATTTACTAAGCTAAATGGGACCCACACTCTGTATATAAATAAGTTTGCCAAATTACAGAACCAGTCCCTGGGAAGCAGTTTCACCGCTGCCCCTAAAGTTTGATTATGGGCAGATATGGTCCCTAGGGTTTTTCTTAGACAAAATAAAAGACACAACTTAGGGTTTCATTTCATAATTTCTCACTTCCATCTCTCACTTCTCTCTCTCACTAAAAATCTGGCGCCGCTACTTTTCCGGCGAGTAGATCCGTTATGTACGCGTGTAGATCCGGTCAAGAATCGTGTAGATCGAACTAGATCGGGTCTAGATCATGAATTTTGGGTGGTGTTTTGGTCCGAGTCTCACCACAGCCGTCGCATCACCACCACCGACACACCTCGTTCTTCTCACTTCTTTTGGTATGACGAAAACCTAAACCCCATTTTTATTAACCTTTGTTTAAATTCGATAAAACGAGTTATATTAATTTTTCGTGAATTAAAACTTGATATAAAGATGTCTTTGGAATAGTATTCGTATGGTAAATCATTAGGGGTGTTCATTCGTTTGATAAACTGAGTCAACTCGACTCATCCGAGTCGACTCAGTGGGTCGGGTTGACCCGTATCCGCTTATGTTCTTATCCAAGGTTGGTGTTATATACTTGTGTAATGAAGTAAGTTTGGAGTTTTGTTAAGCTTATGTATGCTCTTTTGGTCCTTGTGGTGTCTCGGCTAAACCACCCACGTAGGGTGTGTTTGTGATGCTTCTTGTTCGACCACAACCGCGTAGGGTGTGTGTTTTGTTGGCTCGGTTCACGGCAGCAACGACCACGAGGGTGTTTGTTGCTTGCTTGTCTTAGTTTGACTACAAACAACACAAAGGGGTGTGTGCTTGTTTGCTTTCGGTTAACACAAGACCACAGGTGGTTATGTTGTGTGGCACGGCTCAAGACACCACAAAGTGTCGAGGGTATATTTGTTTGCCTCGAGTTATCGTCAATAACACCAAGGGGTGTCACGTTTGTATTTTTGTGTTAATATAGTAATTGTGTTGGTTTGCTCTTGGTATTCGGTTCACAACAATAAACACCAGGGGGTGTTAACTTTCCAGCCTACATAGGGTGCGTTTGTTTGTTTAACTGTTGGGCCGAGCCCAATATTAGCTAGGATGCGTTTGGTCTTAAACTCACACATCAAGTATTATTTGTTTTGTCAAAATATTTTAAATCGAGATGATATACATTTCTGATATATTAAAACATTTAACATATTTGACTTGTTGCGACTTGGACCATTGGTATGTTTCGGTTAAATATGATTGATAACTAATATTGGACCTTACGGATACTTATCGGGTTAAATATTCGGATTATAACTTGACACTTGGATGTATATTGGATTATAACATTGGACAACTCATATTGGACATTTGGGACTAGAGACGAATTGTAATATATTAGACTCAGGATGAATTTAATATATTAAACTCGTAACGGACCTAAATATCCAATTAACACATATTAAACTAATAACGAGTTGTTAATTATAGACTTGTCGGGAAACAATGCTTAAGAAATTGAGTTGTTAATTATAGTTTTGTTAATTATGGTATTGGGAAGGTTGTATAAGCGGACGCGTTATGTCAAAATTTATAAAACCTTCTGAATCTATGCTTTTATTTCGAAAACCTTTTTTCTATATAAAACCCGACAATAATCGGAACTTATAGTTTTAACTTGTAAACTTGTACTATTTGATATACTAATTTAAGTTTGTTATAAAACTTAAATTACTTTTCCAAACTTTATTAATTATTCCTAAACTACTTGGGATTATTGGGTAAATACCGAAACTTACCAATTAGTTTACTTTCTTGGCATATTATCTTTGTCGTTATTCTTTCTTGACTTCGGCTTGTCATTTCTTTCTCGGCTCAAGTCCTCGTCGGTACTTTTGTCGACTATATCGTTATCTATTCCTCTTTGACGTGTGTATACTTGAGTCCTTGTCAGTGTTTCTTAATTGTTCTTTTATTACTTCATTATAATATACTGGGGTATATATTATAATTTGGCGTGAGTTACATTCTTTAGTCTAAGTGTTAGGAATATAAATATTTATGTAAAAGACTCAGTCACCCCGAGTATAGTTTATCATTACGTAGCTCGTAGTCACATTAATATTTGGTTAGTTAGTTAATTAATAATAGTAGTTAATATAATTGTAATTAGTATTCGTGGAGTGGGTCGGGTCTTTACCCACTATTAGCTCACTCCACAGCCTGTTTCATGGGGCACTATTAAGTATGTATAAATACCCTCTCCCACCCAAGGGAGAGGGTTGGAACTTCTCTTCATCTCAATCTAGCTAATACATTCTACTTTCTCTCTCTAGAAGTCTCCCATCTCCTACTTTCTCTCTCTAAACTCTCACTAGTTTCGAATCAATACACAAGAACCATCTATGTTATATTTATGAATATCCTACAATTGGTATCAAGAGCCTTGGTTTCATTCTTGGGATTGTACGTTCTCGGATTTTTGGTTTGGATTTGTGTTTATTTGGTTCGAATATGTTTCTTAAGAAAAGTCACTTGTTAGATCTCGTTTATGGTTAGTATTGCATGATTGTTGTACGTTCATGACTAGTGGTGTTAGGAGTGATTAGTTTTTCGTGTGGTTAACTAGTTTCATGTGTTTTGTGATGATTTTGAGCCAATTCGTGTGAAAGTTGTATTTGTTTCTTCACTGCGAGTTGATCCTCGAAGGTGTATTCTTAGTTGCGAGTTGAGGTATTTTGGTGTAATTTAGTTGCGAGTTGGTGGTTTATCTGCTGCGATTTGGTTGTTTTCTTTAAATAGGAAAGGAGATAAAACCCAAAGACAAGGACAGTTCTGTCTTATTACTACTGCGAGTTGTTCAAGGAATGTGAGTTGACAAAAGCTGCGAGTTGATCAAGGACTGCGAGTTGACAGAGACTCCGAGTTGATAACTTTACTGCGAGTTGATAACTTCACTGCGAGCTGACAAGCTATTGCGAGTTGACAAGTGGCTGCGAATTGACTGTAAGCTGCGAGTTGAGTACTCCCTGCGAGTTGATTTAGTCTTGCGAGTTGATTGTGGACTGCGAGTTGATCTCTCTTTTGACCAAAGTTGACTTTTTACGTCAAAACTTCAAACGACCATAACTTTTGAACCGTAACTCCATTTTCAGCGAAATACCTGTCAAAACGATCGTGAGACCGAGGAGAATGACACGTTGTATTGAGTAAGTGAAGTTTCGAGGCCCAAAATCATTCCGGAAAGAAGTTATTGGAGTTTTAAGTTTTCAGACCATAATTTCACCATAGCAACTTGCATCAACCATACAAAATCACACTGCTGGTTGATAACTCACTGCTGGTTGACTCTTAGTGCGAGTTGATAACTCACTGCTAGTTGATCAAGTTGTTGTGAGTTGATTATACGCTGCGAGTTGAATAGTTCTTTGATTTGAGAATTGTTGCGATTTGAGTTATTGCAACTTGTCCAATTACAATCTGACGTTGTGAGTTGATTCCTGCAATTTGACTAATTGTGATTTGACTCGCTGTGACCTGACTTAGATAACTTACTGTACCTTGCAAAGTTTATCATCTCACACTGAATCACTAAAGTACTCAGTATCATTTCACGGTTTCTTCTTGACTTTGTAAAATCCTGTGAAAGATTCTATTTCTCGGTTTAAGTCATAGACTTGTAAAATCTCGTTCACGTTTACATCATGTCTACTACTTCAGACTCTGTCAGATCTGAGAGTGAACTTCACCAGCCACTTAAACTGCCCGATAATGCAAAGGATAGTTGCATTGAATGTTTTCGATTACTTCATTCACATCTCAAGGTTCTCTTTGAACAACCTGGATACTTGGGAGGATACAGACGTGCATTTGCAACACTTTTTGGTCAAGATGTTGAGACCTTCACAGTCAAGATGATTCTGTACTTAAATCAACTTCAACAACAACTTGACAAAGGAGAATTTTCTGAAGATAGATCCACGGCTGCCTTCTGTGTGATCAACAACCAACTCCAAGTGTTCACCGATTCGAAATTCACTGTGGATTATGACTACGATAGTCAGATGACAAAAAAGTGTTTTGCTAATTACACTGGAATCGAGGTTGATGTGTTCAGAGAAACGTTAATCCAACACATGGATAATGTTAAGATGTACATTGAGGAAAGAGCACAACATGAACTTAAATATGATGACAAGGTGAAGACATGTCGGGTGCAATCATGTGATGGTATTGTTGATTCGGGTAATGCATCGGATGTTGGGTCTGTTATCACTGAATGCAAAGGATCAGAGACTGATAAGCTTGACACTACCAGCAGTTCAGTGACTCTTAATGCACATGATATAAATGCTATTTTCAGACCGGTAAAAGAACAGGTGTCATGTGCTAAGGTACCCTTAACTGATCAACATAATATGCTTACTAATGAACGGCAGCATACTGATCAAATTAAGCCCACTTATGACACAAATTTATTGGAAAAGACTGATAGCAATACCATTTATAATTCAATAAATATGAATCATAAAGGGGGAGAAAGTGATGAGGATGCTGAACATGATGATGAGTCGAGTTCTTTGTTTACGGCTGAGTCGTTTAAATTAAATGATATGGTTGATAAAGAAGTTTTTAATGAACTTTCAAACAGATTCTTACAACTTGAAAAACATTGTATTTCACTTGAAATCGCAATGCAACAAAAGGAAGAAAGTTTTCAATCTAACCAACCATGCAAAATCCGGAACTTCCTGAATTCTGTGAATATTTTATGATAAATGATTTAAAAGCTCAGCTGGAAGCCAAAAACTTAACGATCAACAACATGAAAGATCAAATTACCAAGATGCATGAGATGTGTAATAGTGTGAAGGCTAAACTTGACAATGATGCAACTGAAACAAGAAACATTAAATTCGAGCTTAAAGTGGCTGAATTACTTAAGGAAAATGAGGCTTTGAAAATTCATTGCACTAACTTGTGTGACTCTATCAAAGAAACGAAAACTAAGACTATAGAACATACAACTTCTTTGATTGCCAAAAATGATGAACTCAAAGCTCAACTTCAGGAAAAGGTGTTTACAATTGCAGCATTAAAAAATGAGTTAAGAAATTAACAGGAAATAGTGTGAACACTAAGTTTGCAAAACCATCAATGTTGGGGAAACCAGTTTTACAACCACTTAGAAACCAATCAGTTGTCAGACAACCGACGACCTGAACGTTCAAAATGTTCAAAACAATGGTTTGCCTCCCAAGTTAATTCGAAACATGTTTTGTCAAAACCAGTCACTTCACGATCTAGACCTAATGAAAAGGAATATGCTTTTGCAAACCATCATCATATGAATGCCTCTAGTTCTTCTAGGATTAGCTTAACGCGTGTGTCATGTGTGACACCAAAGGAACATGTTAGACTTAAAAATAATGTTCAGAATCACAACTTAGAGGATGCTAAGAAAACCACACATGATAAGACTAGAATTTGCCTGTTTCTAAGAGTAGTTGCGCATTGATTAAAGCGATTCCCGTAGCAGAGCACTCTAAGAATCCTAGATCTTTTTCTGAATCCAAACATGTTGTTTGTTCAACCTATCTGAAATGTGCTTTTAAGGCAAATCATGATGATTGTATGAAAAATTTCCTGAAGGAAGTGAATGCTCTTGATAAGGTTCAATCCCGTAAGACTAGAAACAACAACAAGCCCGTAGAACCAAAGAGCTATACTCCGAAACCTGGTGGGCAGAGTGCTATAGGACTAAGGTGTTCTTTCAACAAGTCTTCTACTGTGCATGAGAAACCAAACACTCCTAGATCTTGCCTTAGGTGGATACCGACGGGTAGTCTTAACTTAAGTGCAGGTACATCGTCCAATCCTATTAAGGAAAGACTCAGAGTTTGGCTGCCGAAAAGACTGATATCTCATCAATCAGGGGTTAAAGAAACTCAACTTTGATGCACATGTATTATGACGTTTGAACACAACGGTTCAAGCCTCGTTCTTCAATGACTATGACGTTTGAACACAACAATTCAAGTCTCGTTCTTCAGCAACAATGACGTCTGTTCACATCAGTTCAGGCCTTGCTCTTCAACAACTATGGCGTCTACTGACAACTCTTCATGCCCCATTCTTCAAAGAAAAGAAAAGTGTAAGCTTTAGTGCGCTTTATCTTGAGAAGAAGAGAAATCTTTTTGTTTTTGACCATTCTCAACGACATGCTTCATGTTATCTCCATGTTCGTTCAGTCATCAAGTGGATCTGCTTATCTTTGATCGAATTCTTATTCATTTGTTTGATCAAAAATGGCAACCTCGTTCGCAATTTTGAGGGGGAGAAGTGAATAAACTACATGATTGATTGTATTCTTATTCACTTGCTTGCTCAATCAAAAATGGCAACCTTGTATGCAATTTTTGAGGGGGAGAAGTGTGAATAAACTACATGATTGATTGTATTCTTATTCACTTGCTTAATCAAAAATGGCAATCTCGTTTGCAATTTTTGAGGGGGAGAAGTGTGAATTAACTACATGTTGATTGATGCTTGATGAATGGTCATACGACTCTCCTACAACACCTAATGTTCTACTTACTAAGAATAATTGGGATTTATGTTTGATGAATACTTCCAAGCCTCAACGAATGTTGATCATTAGTTCCTGAAGCTCTTGCTCTGGTTCCTACTGACTCAACTGGTTCACCTTCTTCAATCTTCATTGATCAAGATGCACCATCTAGAAGTATTACTCAGACTACTCAAGTAACCCAATCTCCAGTTACTCCTCAAGGTGTTGATGATGAGTATCATGATATTGAAATTGCACACATGAATAATGATCCATTCTTTTGTTCTGAAATCAAGGATTGTTGTTCCCTTCAATGTGCACTCTGTAAATCAACCACAAGAACGTTATAGAAAATGTCGGCTAAAACGTCAAAACGGCTAAGAATTTGGACATGGAATGTCAAGTGATCACGGAGTTTATTTGGTATCCCTTATTTGAGATTGAAGTTGACCTTCACAGAGGCGTGATCTTATTTTATCTTGAAGTCGAGGCGGTTGGATGCATGACTTTCAATGATAACTTGCTTGTGATTAAGATTTAAGTTGAAGACTTGGTTTATCTAGTTACCAGTAGTCGGGGAGGATGGTTGAAGACCTGGTTAACTATCACTTTAAGGAGTTACGTTGTAGTACTCAGTGTCACACGCATATGCCGTTGTGGATAATCGCTAGAGGTGTTAATGTATGATACTTTGATTGAGTATTGAGTACTTAGAGATTTGCTTGGAACATAAATTCTCTACACCGTACTTCCAACATTAGTGCAAGCTTAAGTCACTAGAACTGGGAATTTTACTTCAGCTTCAAGTTTGGTATATCGGGTTTGCTTCTTCAGTGGTTACTTCAAATAGCTTACATAAGGGTTGGTAAAGATAGTCGAAGAGAGTTTCTGTAGCAGTTGATTCTCAGCAGATACATTTAAGCCAATTTAGTTCTTCTCAAAAGATTTCAAGTATGTGTGCTGATAACATCAAATAACCCTGATATTTAAGTGTCAATTTCCCCCTATTATGCATTTATATTAATAATTATGTGGATATATGCTATTATCTCTTCATATTTTGTATCTAGGTCATAAGTGGGCATAGGAGCTAAAGAGACGAGGAAATTGGAAAGTACGTGCAAAAGATAGACAAATCCAAGTATGCTGGAAGAAGCTACGGCGTAACTCAATCTCTCAATTACGCCGTAGCGAGGATTTCTACTAAGAAGACAAAAGTCAACACGAATCAAGAGTTACGGCGTAATACATTTCATAGTTTACGCTGTAACAACCACATGGCTTGAAGAATCCTCAGATCTGAAGATTACGCCGTAACAACAACTATGGAATACGGCGTAGCAACGAGTATGAGAGTAATCCAAGATCAAGAATTAACATACGATGTAACACACCTTTTCGAATACGACGTAATGAAGACTACAAGAGTTATCTCAGATCCGATAAATACTCTACAGCGTAACCATTTGGAGATTACAACGGTGAAGAAACCCTAAATCACTATTACGGCGTAACAATTCATCAATTACGCCGTAAACTATGGATCTGGATAAGATTTCAGTAGTTACGGCGTAACACATTTCATAGTTACGCCGTAACTCCCGACGGGCCTATAAATACAACCCTAATTTCTGCGTTTCAACATCAACTTTCTCACACACAAAGTCAGAGATAGTTAGGAGCAGTTAGGAGGCCCTGCTACAGTAGCATACGAAGGCTTTCCAAGGGAGAAATCACACCTCAATCACCATAAGTTTTAGCATTTTATTATTTCAATTACATTTCGAATATATGGATCTTGTAAACATTATTTCGAGTGTTAATTCTAATATGATTGGCTAAGCACCTCTGGTGCTAGCCTAGTTATGATGCCTATATTGTTTTAATCATGTTTCCGTACTTTTCTTATATGCTTTTACGTGTGTGCATGCATAGTTTATCTTGAGAACCTCTTGTTTTGGTAGTTTTGATATGTGGTTGTATCCATTACGCTAGTTTTAATTTGAATTAAGACCCCAATTGAGTTAGTAGGCTTGAAGAATTGACCATAGGACACTAGCCTGATGGATTGCGAGGAAATGGGAGGGATGACAACTTATCATATTGTCTCGTGTGCGAATTGACCATAGTATCACCTTCCGTACTTGATAAAGTTAAGAAGTTAGAGAAATGGTCTATGATCGTGACAATGGGCCATTAGAGATAAGTCTAGCATGTAGTGGAACTTAATGACTCAAACCCGTATACCATACGTCGGCTTACTACATGGGAAGCGCCATGGTTCCTGACAGGATTCGGGGGAGATAGGCTAGGGAACTTGACCATATGCACCTGGTGATATATGTCCGCCCCACCTAAAGCATAAGATTAGTTTAATAGGAAACATGACATAAAATGATATAGGAGTAGTAACTAGGCTAGTACACTTTTCTCCTATTGCTCACAACTTTACTTTTATTTGCTATTTGTTTTCTTGTTTTGTTTTTATCTCAACCAATCAATCAATCAATCTTTCTTTTAATTAGTGACATTAGACTTAGACATAGTCTGCACCACATAGCTCTTGGGACGACCTCGAAGTTACCATTACTATTCTATATAAGACTGGATTCTCTGTCCGTTAGTGCAAATAGGTAGACCTTAGGTAAAACGAGTAATTATAAATATTAAAACCTGGTCGGTAAAACCTGCATCATGTGCGCAAAACGTGTTGCTGATTCTGAGGTATCAAAACCAGCAAGGGGGAAGGAGACATACATCGAAACGCACAACGAGTACACGTGATGAGCTTTATGCTTCTTCCTAATTGAAGTTATTCCGGGAAGACTAATGTCATAACCGCAGAGAAGATCAATGTTTTAACTTGTTCTTTTGATGTATTATTCCAAATACTTGAGGGAAGTGGTCTCCTGATACTGTGGTATGTACTACTTCAGCTTTCAGTGGGAAAAATATGAGAAGAATATTGAGAGCATGAGATGATATTGCTTATTGAGATCTTCATATGAGTTGATATGATTTATGGTAAAGTGCTTCTGGTTAATGCTTCATGTTCACATTGTTATGCTGATTCTGATGAGATCGCAACCATCATGGGGAGAGATATGTGTACATCAGGGACGCACAACAGGTTCACGTGATCGGTCTTAAATACTTATTCCGGAGTTGATATCCGCAGAGATGATCAGTGCTTCAACCTGTTACTTTGGTGTCATCGTTTCTTCTTGTGTTGGGTACATGTGTACAATATGGATTGAGTTGTTATGTGTAAGATAACTGGAAAGCATTTGGTAAAATGAAGATGTTGATATCTTGTTCCCCCGAATAGTCGACTGCTCAAAACCGCAGAGTAATGTGTACATTGGGGACGCACAACAGGGTCATGAGATCGGGCTTAATCATATATCCGGGATTGATAACCGCAGAGATGATCCATGTTTCACCCTGTTACTTCAGTGTTATCATTCTCTTCAGGTTTTCGAACTTCATACAATGAGACTTTTTGCATCACTTCAACTACTTGGGGGAAGTGGTCTCATGAAGATGATTGTCGGTTTGGGGGGAAGCTACCAAAGCATCACTTCGAGAAGGTTCAAATTCAGACATTATTCAGGAGCCTTGAAAGCTTTGGTGGTGAAAGTTTAAGAGATGTTGACTACAAATTTCTACAACGTAATGAACGTATCCTCATTTTGGTATTCTTGTCAACATCTTCTTAAATTAAATAACATATTTTGTACATATCTTATACCATGATGTAAATAGAAAATTATAAAACCCACAAAAACCCATAAAAATAAGAAAAATAGAAAATAGCAAAAACAGTTTCTTTTTAAGGCATGTCTTCTGGCATCGATAACATTTACGGTCCTAGAAATATCATTCAATAATGACACGGGTCTTTAAATGAAGTTCGAACAGAAGTTCAAAAAGTTTTTCAAAACATGCCTAAATGGCTTGCTATTACTTCAGATAGCAACCCGATTTTCAAAATGAGGAAAACACGTCGCCAAAAAGATGGTTGTTCCTAACAACGGATGAAGTTCATCTGGGCATGGATTACTTTACATCCGTGCACCCTCGATCTAATGTACGTTTCAGTGCATTATTTCCTGATTAAGAAAAGAAGTCTTCTTTTTACCTAAAACAAATAATTTTCCTTCTATGATTCTTCTGAAAATTATTTGTGAGACACATAGTAGCAACGTGTTGTTTGAAATTCGATCAGACTTGGATTGTTCATAAATTTTGTCACTCAATCAATGACTACAGCCCTTTAACTTGAATACGGGTCATTGATTGAGGGGGAAAGTGATTTCAAATTTTATATCATCAAACGGGTTTCTTGGTTAACTCCTAATTGTTAGAAAAGGTTTTGTAGTTAATAGGGTATTAGTTGAAGAGGAACTTACTAAGCTTTATCTTTAATGGCCAAATGTGTTAACTGTTAGAATGCTTAGGGTATTATGTGCAACTAGCGTATAGTTTCCTAGCTTTTCGTAACTATAAGGTTCATTTGTGTCACTTTGGAATCCTCGTGTAATCCCCTAAATACTTCAAAACTCAAAATCTAAAAGAAGTTAGAAAACCATTGTGTTTGATGTTCATGTATTCTCCTCTGGCATTTGTATGATCTGATTGGGCATTTGTATGATCTGATTGAATGTGTGTCGCATGTTGTTAGCTGATAATTGTTCAACTGTTGTTGATTATGTGCTCGTGTTCTCATGATTTGCTTAGGTATGTAGTTACCGGGTTAGAATCTTGTTTCTAAGCTCCTGATTTGAAACTTGATATATGTGTGAATTGTCATGTTAGTGATTGCTTTTTATGTCTGATAGGGGCTTGCAATGAATGTTAATGATTTCTAGTTGCTCTTCATAATAGGTAGCGTTTTAATGAGTTGCTTAAATGTGCTTTGATCATGATATGAATATGGTATTATGAGTAGGCAAGCTGCTACGTGGTAGCAGTTAATGAAGAGTGAATCTGTTTGTATGTATATCTGTGTTGATATTCTTATGCAGATTTCATGGTCGATATGAAAGTGCCTACTCCCGTGGTAGGTGCTTATTCACATACCTTTTATTCACCATTTTCAGACCTTAAAAGACCAAAAACTAACGTTAAACGCCAAAGATATCGTGTTTTTGTGTTTGTGACTGTGCAGGAAAGGATATTGCAAAAACAACATAGAAATCAACCAAAAAGCCTAAAACGAGCACGAGATGTGGAAAAGAGT
>LBNU01001522.1:1885-14086 GCA_014162995.1 Artemisia annua
TCATCAGCTTCCTTTCCCTTGATTCCAACTTCCTTGCCATCAACAGTCACTGAAGTTTTAGTACCTTTGACAATAGCATCCCACATCTTGTAGTCAATCATCCGGATGTATTGCCTCATCCTCATTTTCCATATCTCATACTCACCTTGCTTCAGCAAAGGAACCTTGGAGGCAGTAACCATATGAGTTTCATCACCCATTGCTTCAGATGTGTTAACAGACAGAACTTGAGAGAATTTTTGAGTTCTTCTTGATCACAGCTTCTAGATCACAAGCTCTGATACCACTTGTTGATCCCAGTTGAGCAATTGATCTAGTATTACTATCCTAGATAAACCAAGACAATAATGTATAGAAGCTGACTTGTTACAAACTTAATCAATATGCGGAATTTATTGATTAACTTAAGAGGAACACAAACACAATGATATCACCAATTAAACACTTCAATATATTAAATACGAGCACCCTGAATAGTGCTAGGGTTTTTCAACCTTGAAGTGAATACAATGCTAGAATAATTCGTACTCTAGTCTAACCCTAGGATCTCCTTTTATACACCAAGGAACCCTACAGGCTTACAAATAACTTCCTACCCACGACTATGATCTTCTAACATTATAGAATATTACATAATATCTATACTATAAATACAAATATTCGTACATAATCTTATCACACAAGCAGCAGAGTCTCAGCAGTATTCTTCCAGCAGTAGAGTCTCAGCAGTAGTCTTGTCTAGCAGTAGAGATTTTACACTTAGCAGTAGACTTGACTAGCTAGCAGCAGTGTAGCACCCAGAAGTAGAGTTACTTCAAAACCCAACACCACTACACTAACACAAATCAGACACCAAACGTGAATCACACATAAACCCACAGAAAAAAAAGAAAAAAAAAGAAAGCCAAACCTTATCACAACGCAAAGACTACTTTTTTCACCCCTGTTAGGCACACAGTGTTTGAAGATAAGGGATCCAGAAATATAGGTGAAAAAAAGGGCTGGACAACAACTACAACACATGGATCATTTGTGCACCACAAATGCAATAAAAAAATAATTTCACTATTGAAATTACTGTAGCTCCCCTCACAGGCAACTGTAGTTGCCAATGGGTTAAATTTCTCGGTTCGGGCCATCCTTGAATGAGGTTCGGTTGGGTGGCCGGAGCTGCAATCCTCGGATCCCTCCAGTGAACGTAAATTGTGAGAGAAAAAGCACAGTGACGGGTTTTATGAAAACCCACATTTTCTTGTTGGGTCGGGGCGGAGCATCTTGGAATAGAAATATGGGCTAGCAAGCCCAACAAATAGTATAGTAGTATAACAAGGGATATAGTACCCGCCGCGTTGCGGCGGGGCTTTTGAGAACTTTTTTATTTATAGTTTGTGCGGCATTGCAATTGTCATAGAAAAACGATATTTTGTTTCTTATGTTATTTTATGTTTCAGTTACATTTAAGTCTATTCAGATAAGAGCATACGGTGTGGGCTTGTTATGCCTTGCAATTCAACCGTAGCAACCTTGCCATAGTTAGCCATGACACAGTGACCCTTCCTCATTGTTAGCCATTTGCACCCTCGTCGTCTGCACAGCAAGGGTAAAAACGGTACGTTTGTCAGATTTTTTTTCTATTTTTATTTTTATAATTTTTTTTAAACACACATTTGAAAGTAAAGTTGTAAGTGGTGGGACCTGAGTAAGTTGAGGTTAGTTGTGAGTGAGGGGGTTAGTTGTGGAGGTTTGTTATAGTGATTTGGCCCGTACGCCCCGAATGAGTAACTTGGGTATGTCATGGCACGTAATGCTCCAATATTTTTGTCGTTTTTCATATCTTTTAATTTATTTATTAATTTTTTTTAGATTGTTTATAAATTTTTTTAATAATATATTTGTAACTTGTCATTAAATACAGTAATTTGTAATTTTGTATATGTTTATAAACGTACATGGGCAGCTGGTCTAGGACCAAATTCAGTAGCGTGAGGATTGGACCAGATTCAGCCCACTGAAAGCCCAAGAAAAAAGGCAATATTTATTCAATACCGAATATTAAATTTGTTTTTGTCTGCATGTGTATTGTATATAGTAGAGAAGGACAAAGATGGGCTAAAAGCAGCCCAAAAAATAGGCCCAAAATAAATAATTTTTTAATGGCCTCATGCCAATTAGTATATATAGGTAATATTTTTTAACCCTCAAACTTTTATCTTTTATCATTTTTAAACCATAGACTTTTTTATCGCAATAACTACAATTTGAACCTTTAAGAGTTGCATCAAAGGGTCACACCACAAACACAAGTTTGCAAGTATAATTATTTGTCGCTATACATTGTCACTATGCGCGGGTATTCGTCGTTTTACTAAATCGTGAAAATAGTCTTAGAGATATTCTTAAATTGTAGATGTTTTTTTATTTTTTTGCAAGTGATTTGCGGTGTCTTTGTAAGAAAACTTCAGTGTGAATATCGACTATACCTATATTAAAATGATTAATGCACTTGACTTCGGTTAAATTTTAGTACGGGTGTTCCAAAAATTCAACAAACCGAGTCGAATCTCTCAATCCGAAACTGAAAAAACCCAAAACCGAAGAAGCCAAAGCCGAAAAACCCGCTTGTCACGATTTGGTTTCGGTTTTAACTTTATATATCCGTAGTTAACCAAACCGAACCGTGTATAATATACATAAATGTTTTTATCTAAATATTCAAATAATTGTACACGTTTTCATTATATTATTGCACAACTTTTTTTCTCTTAATGTAAGGCTAGGCACAATAAGGTGCTCGACCGACTCGGTCGAGGCATTCCCAGTCGGTCGGCCCTATCGTGGCTACTCGGTCGCGACCCAAAAAAAGTGAGAACATGCGGGGACTCGGTCTCAACCTCGACCGAGTTCCATTTCGGTNTCAAACATTACTTATATTAATACTTAAAATTTAAATACACGTTAAACTTAAAATACGAACTACAGCCAACATGAAGCATAAACTACGATAGTTAAACATAAAACTACGAATCAATAAAATGATTCAGTCTGTGACATAGCCCTCGTCAGTCGAATCGGAGGCACTCGAATCGTCCTCACTCGATGGCACACGGGGCAATCTCATTTGTATTCGCCATGCACAACGACGGTTTCTCCGATCCTGTTTACCTCTTAAGTACTCCTCACGAGCTCTTCTCTCACGTTCTTCCTCTTAAGTACTCCTCACGAGCTCTTCTCTCACGTTTTCCGTATCGTGTTTTCTGTATCGTGTTTTATGTCATGTGTTGTCATGTAATGTTTGCGTTTAATTTTTAGTTGTTTAATTCCGCATCGTTTCGTTTATGTAATGTTTACGTTTTATTAATGAAATTAATGTTTTATTAAGTTTTTAGTTAAAAAAAATGAACTTGGTCGCCCTTACTGTGGCACTGAATCGCCTGCAGGTCGCTAGAGAGAGAAAGCTGACGTGGTAGAGAAAAGGAGGGGGATTGACCCTCCTTATTGTGTCTAGCCTAAACATTTACTAAACATTTATGTGTGAAAATTGATTAATATGATCGCAACTTATTGTGACGGAATAACTTTAATCTATTCAATGTCATTTAATTTTACTAAAATGACAATTTACGTCGTAGATCATGTTATTGTTCATACGATTAAACTCGATCAAACATCTAAAATGGTTAACCATGACCTAATCTAGTTACACGTCTCGTACAGTTCGATTACGAGTAGTGAAATTAATTACCCACCCCACAGTAAATAGTTTAAATCTTCCAATTAACCGAACCGAAATAACCCAACGTTTTAGTCATGTCACTTGCAAGGTTTGAGATTCTTTGTAAGAAAATGATTGTTGGGCCTAACAATGATGCCTACAAATGTGCCTAATGATTTGATTGGTTGATTTCAAAAAATGATTGGTGGGAATTTGGAGAGAGAAAGTACATAATACAATTGTACAAGTGATTTATGCATTAGGCATACATTTAAGCTTGTGATTTAGGTCTAAATAGCACTACTCTTTTTTGTAATTCACTATTTTTTTTTCTTTTAATTTTCTTAAAAAGGAAATAAGAAGCAAAACCCCTTTATTTTCTTAATTTTTTTTTTCTTTGTAATTCACTATTTTTTTTTCTTTTAATTTTCTTAATTTTCTTAAAAAGGAAATAAGAAGCAAAAGACTAAGTTTTGCTATTCAAAAAGGGCTAGCGGCGCAGCTTGTTGCCCGCTTGCCTGTCGTTTCAGTGTAAAATTTGTATTAATACTGATATTAATAATACTGAGAGATTAAGAAAACCCCTTTATGAACAGTACACACAGTCAGTCTGACACAATCAAACTTCATTCAATTCCAACACTATCATATCAAATCAAAATCAATGGCTTCACTTCAATTTCTTCACAACCCACTTATCTCACATTCACCTCTTTCAACTTCAATATCACCCCATTTAAAAAAACCAAATTTATTATCTAATTTACCCTTCAACACCAGGGTTTCTGCTGCAAACACAAACTCAAACATACCCACTTCCACTTCCAAAACGACATCGTTTTCACAGGTTAAAATGTGATCTTTGTAATGGGTTTTGTGTTTTCTTTGATTAAATGTTGGTTATTTTTTGTGGGTATTGCTGCAAAAGTCTTAAAATGTGATTTTGTTATTGGGTTTTATGTTTAATTAGATTATTTGCTTATGGGTATTGTTGCAAATGTTAAAAAATGTGATTTTGTTAATGGGTTTTGTGTTTTCTTTGATTAAATGCTGTTAATTTTTTATGGGTATAGTTGCAAATGTTTAAATTTGTGATATTTTTATTGGGTTTTATGTTTGATTTGATGGATGTGAATAGATTTATGATTAGGTGGCTTAGTGGTTAGGCACACGTTCAAACTTTGCTAGCAAAGGCGGACCAAGGGGGGTCTCCCGTGTCCCGTGAACCACATTGATGTTGCTTGTGTTATAATTATGTCAAAGATACCCATTTTGTTAGAAATGCACAGTGGTCGAGTTTTAATAAAATGCACCACATGACTTTTGGTCGTGGGTCTGCCACTGCTCACTAGGTACAGGGAAATACCACGGTTAGGCCACGTACATTTGAGTCAAAGGCTCACCCTCCTCGAGTATCCGAATAGGGAAAACCTCATCCGATTACATGTTTTCATAGATTAGTTGTCGTTAACTTTTTATGGATGTGTTGCATATGAATAACATTTATGATTTTTATAACCACTACCAAGGTGGCCTAGTGGTTAGGCATATAGGTTCAAGCCTCACTAGCAGGGTCGGACCAAGGGGGGTTCCCGTGAACCACATGGAGTTCTCTTGCGTAGTGTAAAGTTAAGCCAAATATACCGATTTTTCAGAAATACACATCACTTTTAGTCGTGGGTCCGCCAATACTCACTAGGTACAGGGAAAGAGTCGGAAAAAGTCACGTGATACCACGGTTAGGCTGCACACATCTGAGTCGAAGACTCGCCCGTCTTTGATGAATTGTTGTTAATTTTTTGTGGGTGTAGTTACATATCAATAAATTTGTGATTTTGTAATGGGTTTATTATGTTTGATCTGATAGATTTAATGGTTGTTTAAATTGGTTAATTTTTTTGTTTTATTGTGTGTAGTTGATTGAATCATTGATTGAAAGAAAGAATTTGACCGAGATTGAAGCTGAAGAAAGTCTTGATTTTTTGTTGCATGATGCAAATGAATCATTGATTAGTGCTTTTCTTGTTCTTTTGAGAGCTAAAGGCGAAACTTATGAAGAAGTAAGTTTTTAGTTTCTTTTCTTTAAATTGATTGTAATGATGTTGACTTTTGTGGCCAAACTGAATTGGTTCATATAGGGGTGTTTGGTATCCTGGTATCGCATTTGCAGAAATGCCTGGTAAAAACTAGATAATATCTTGATTAGGTCTTAACATGTGAACACTACGTTTTCGGATATCGTTTTTTAAGTGGTTTGCCAGATCATCTATTTTCGCAAACCTAATAATCACATTATCTGTCCCACAACGCAGTCCCGAACACCTCTCGTAGGGATTTTATGTATTATTGCACAAAATACCTACTTACTTTTTGAAATGTGTTCTAGGCCATGAATTCAGCTGATACCCCAATTTTGTAACTAGGGATTTTACTGAAAGTGATATTATATCCACCACTGATGCGACTGCACTATTCATTTTCTTGTTCTTTTGAGAGTGAAGGCTGAAACTTTTGAGAGCAGTGACCGGTGACCCTAGTAGCCAAAATAAAAGTTAAAAAATATCATGATACCCGAATTTGCTGCAAAGTGAAAGTACAGAAACATACCAGTCAGTTGACCGTGTTCTTTGCAATAAACATATGTCTTGTTTGACCGTAAAAGGTTAACTAAGAACAAATCCACCGTAGATGCAAAAGTGTAAATGTGATTCATTGCACTTGTCAGGTGTGTATGTTTGGAGTGTGGTTTTGAATATTATGTATTTCCACCAGGGTATGATCTACCACAATAGTTTTTAGGCATGCAATTCAATGAAAATACTAGTTTTATATGATATCTTGGATCCCACATGGGTCTGTCTATTCACCAACCTTATGAAATGGGCATATTTTCATGAACTTTGTTACAGGTGGTGGGATTGGCGAGAGCAATGATCAAACGTTGTAAAAAGGTAGAAGGGTTGGGTGATGCAGTGGATATAGTTGGAACAGGTGGTGACGGTGCCAACACTGTAAACATCTCAACTGGGTCATCCATATTAGCAGCCGCATGTGGAGCAAGAGTTGCAAAGGTCATTTTCTTTCCAATTTTGAATTATTTTCAAAACCATCTTCTATATATATAATTTTTTTGGGGTTATAGTGATCCAGATTATGTGGTGCAGCAAGGAAATAGGTCAAGCTCGTCTGCATGTGGAAGCGCGGATGTATTAGAAGAATTAGGCATTGCAATTGAGTTAGACCCTGAGGTTTGTAGATTTTCTTCGTTTTTAATAACTTTATGTTTTAAATAATAGCTATGCTATGTAACATTCCTAAAGAGTATGACTTTACTACTTTAGAATAAAGGATAAATTTCTTTTAATTTGTTATTTATTGGCTTAGGGTGTTAAAAGGTGCGTGAAGAAGGCAGGAATTGGTTTTATGATGTCTCCTGTCTACCATCCTGCTATGCAAATTGTTAGACCTGTGAGGAAGCAACTCAAAGTGAAAACCGTCTTTAACATTCTCGGTCCTATGTTAAATCCAGCACGTGTGCCTTTTGCAGTTGTTGGTGTCTACACGGAAGACCTAGTAAGTCCATTACATTTTATGGTCCATAGGTAGCAAGATGGACAGGTCAGTTGGGTAACAGGTCAAAACAATTTTTCTCCATTTCTAAGTATCTCAATTACTACTAATTTAAACATGGCCAATATTATCACAAAAATTATCTGAATTTGTAAAAAGTGCCTTTCAATTTTTTTTCTAGAAAAAGGTTTTGAAAACTTTAGGCCCATCTGCCCATTCTCCCTTTTAGCTAGTTTTCTACGATTTGGCCCATTTGATATAAAACAAAACTAAGATCGACCCATATATAAGTGAATTGGTTGAAGATGTTACCTATAAATTGGCACACAAAAGGGGACCTTTGTTTCCTGTTGGCTGTATACCTATATCATTTTTTGATTGGCAGACGAGTTCACAGCTCCAGTTATGATTAAATTTGCATTTGTGTTTATGGGAAAAATTTATTGTTGAATAGGTTCATAAAATGGCGAAAGCACTTCAACTATTTGGAATGAAAAGAGCACTAGTTGTCCACTCTGAAGGCTTGGATGAAATGAGCCCTCTTGGTAAGTTTTATTATATGTTTTTGTACGTACATTGGCATTTTAAACCCTTATACTTGGCACTTCATTTCTGAACAACCAACATACTTTAAAAATGTCAAAAAAACCTCAATAAGAGAAATAATCTTATCGAAAGCGATGGTCTTGCTTGCTATTTTCCGCATGCCAGAATGTTCTTTTTATTGCATTATCTCAAATATGTTGGCTCTAAAAGTGTAACTTTCAAGTACATTGGTTTGAAATAGAGTCGACCCGATTACTCATGAATGGGCTGGTTTGGGTCATGTTTAACAGGTCAAACCCGTAGTTTCGATGGAATTTCTTAAAACTTTTTATCTAATAAAGCAGATTGTTTTTAAATTATATCTCTTGTGACCATATTTGACTCACTATTAATCCATGAAATCTTATTATCCTTGTACAATTAGGGTGACATGCCGTTATGCTAACCGAATCCGACCCATGTTGAGTCTTTTGACCATAACCCTGTACCCGAACCATCCGTTTTGTCACCTCTAGTTTTAACTGTCGCATAGTCGTTCTGTTTATATTTTAGAGCCGTATCTTGGTTTTCTAATCTTTAGCCAATTTCAGGGCCTGGGCTAGTCCTTGATGTAACCCAAGATTCAGTTAAGAAGTTCTCATTCGACCCTTGTAAGTCTCTTACCATTTTATACAAACTTTATTGGATGATGATGCTATGCAAAAGCAATTATATGCTCTCCCTTGTTTTAATGAGCTTGAGATTTCCGTTTGACAGTGGATTTTGGGATGCCACGTTGTACCGTGGATGACTTGCGTGGTGGTGATTCTAAATATAACGCAGAAGTCTTAAGGCGCGTGTTAGCGGGAGAGAAAGGATCTATTGCTGACGCATTTGTAAGTCTTTTTATTGCGAAGTTAAAACATTCCATGTGTTTATTTTCAAGAGACAAGGTTTTAAGTTATTACTGTAAAACTTGCCTAAATTTTGATTCTGCATTTTCTCTACCTAATAGGTTCAGTTATGCTTTTAATCCCTGATTTATGATTTACAAAGTGTTATATCTCTACTTGAGAAAAGATCAAAATACCCCTTGTATCCGAGGTGAACTATTGGGATGAGTAACAATGCATCCAATATGGATCCTTTAAAAACACATCTAAAAAGCGCCCAATATAGTTTGGAATCTTCAGCGTGTATTTCATGGTTTGGATCCGAAAAGGTTCAGTTGTATGATGTTTCATTATCCATTTATCCTACCCTAACACTAAGTTTAAGCCAAATGTATAAATACTTAAACTACCTTTCATTGCAAAGAGGGATCGACTTCTTTCTTTATACCACCTCCATCTGATAAAAAATCAACTTTGACTTTTGAGTATCTCTTAACTAGAAGTTGTTTTCAGGCTCTAAACGCTGCAGCAGCCTTGATGGTCAGTGGATGTGTAGACAGCCTGGGAGAGGGAGTGGCTGTGGCCCGTGAGACGTTAGAATCAGGAAAAGCCATTAAAACACTCAATTCGTGGATAGAGATCTCTAATAGCTCCATGGTAAGTCATTTACTATATTTAAGGTTGGTAATTCGTTGAGGTTACAAAATGGGTGGGTCAAAACGGGTCAAGGTGACCCAACACATTTTTTGGTCCAAAATGTCCTTTTTATACAAATATTAGGATTTTCCAACTAAGATTACATTTATCATTATTTTAATAAAAATGCTGGTTTTCGAATGAATGATTTAGGAGGTGTGTAATGCATTAAAAATGTACTTCGGTTAAGTTTCGACTTGTTTGAACTAATTCTTATTATACTTGTTTACCCACTAGAGATATAGTATATCCCGACTCGATCTCTATACAAGTCTAGTTGATTTTGCCACCTGTAATAATTTGAACTGGTTTTCAGTTTGGTGGCGCACTGACCGTTAATGTATTTGCAGAATGTCGAAGTGATGGCATGAATTGTAGTTAACGGTTGTTGATGTTGAAGATGAGAAAATTGTTGTAGAATTATTTGCAGGAGGTTTGTTATACAAAAGGAAGCCCCAAATCAGTTTCTTGAAGGGTGTTTTTTTTGGTTGACATCACGTTTATGTGGCGCTCTTATCCTACAGTGATTATAGAAAACTTATGCAGCTTTTTTATTTGTTGTTTTTTGTCTCTAACAAGGGATACATATACAAAATAATAAATCAAATTTTTTACTTATAGCACTGGGACTCTTTTCTTTCAGTCGATTTATTTGAAAACTTTGGTTTGATCCTGCTACTTTAATTTGTATTTCTTATTTGGCATAAGACCAAGGTGTATTAGTGAAAGGTTCAGTCAGCTACTCAGCTGTTAAAAATTAGTATGGTCAAATTTCAACTTACTATTTAAGTTATAGTTGCAACAAAATTGTTTGGATGGCTTATCTATTGGTGTTACAGAACTTTGCATATGATCATCAAATACTTTGTTGTATATGTAGTTGCTGAAATGCATATAGATAAAAGAACATATCTGCCGACACTTGCTGAATGTTTTTATCCGCATTTCACGTTGCACATTGGTTAAAAATCTGCACAAATCAAACTTATATTTGCCTTTCAGAATTTTAACTTTTGTCTTCAATGGTTAAGATTTTTTCAACTTAAGCTCAACCTATTTTGTAATTTGCACAACTAAGGTTTCGAAAAGTTGATGTACTTGCATAAACATTTCAAGTCATTTCAACTTTTATTTCCAATGCTTTCAATTTCTCCATTAGAATTACAGAGCTTTCAAGTTAATTGAAATTATTATACATACTTATTACCAGTTCTTAGAAGATACAGTATATATATTTGTATATTTGAGTTTTCTATATTGTTCTTTACTAGAATCATAAATCTTAAACAAAACATCAATTAGCAATTGGATCAAAAGCAAAAATATAATTCTCCAAGAGAAAACTTGTAAAAATATTAATTTCGACGGATTTTTTTTATTTTTTATTTATTTTTGTATTTATTTATTTTTTATTTTTATTTTTTAAATTCTCCGGTAAATCTTCTATGAGAAATACACCATCGCGACGAATTTTATTTATCTTTCAGTAGACAAACACTTCGATGTAATTTCGACGATTTTTTCTTTCGAGCTTTGTGTTTTAGTGTTGTAATTTTCGGCAAAAAAAAATCTCATGTGATTTGTTATTTTCAAAATCAAGTGTGATTTCACAAATCACTGGTGATTTTTAAGATAATGTATTTATTGATTTATCTTTCAGTAGACGTGTACTTTGATATACTTTCAAACGAATTTTTTTTCTTTCGGGCTTTATTTTTAGTGTTGAAATTTTCGTTCAGAAAAATCACTTGTAATTTCTTATTTAAAAATCACGTCTAATTTCACAAATTACGTGATGATTTGCAAGATCACATATTTTTTTTTTAACCAAAAGTTACATGTGATCTCATAAATCAAAAGTGATTTCTAAAATAATAATTATGATTTTATGAATCGCATGTGACCTTTCTGGACACAAATATATATATATATATATATATATATATATATATATATATATATAATATATATATATATATATATATATATATATATATATATATATATATATATATATATATATATATATATATATATATATACATACATATATCATAAAAAGTATATAGAAGTACCCTTCTATGGAAAGATGATTTAATTCTCGTTGCGATAGTATGATTTGTTTCGTGTAACGATTGACTGTTTGTGAGATATCAAACTTTAAAAAAATATATATATTTATTTATTTATTTATCTTTTTAATGAAAAAGATGAATGACATGATTTGTTAATTTGAATTTTATAAGCCATTTGGGAAACTCCCGTCCATTTTAAAAACTCCTTTAAGAAATCTTAAAAATTTTTTTTGGGTAAACCATGGTTTCCGATCTTTTGACCGACTAATTCATGGGTTTGAACCCACCACTACATAAGATTCAAACCAGGTAAAGCCCTCCTTTTCAAGAGGTTGACTCTTAAATGTTATCAAACAAAACTGAGTGACATTTAATGGAAAAAAAATGATATAATGTTGTGACAACCCGCAAAATTCCATACAAGTTCTATTTGGAGAAAAGTTCATCTATTTTGAGTTTGGTTTCATTTTCGAGAAATGAGGCATATTTATAGTCAATCTTATTGGAAATATTATTTTGAGCGTATTGGTGTTATTCCCGTACCACGAATTTTCCGTTTACTCGCGTAAATGTGCCCCGAACCTCGTTTCGTGAAAGATAACAAAAACTACAACGTTGGTCCCTACGGTTAATCTTATCCCGCCACACCCTATACTTTTTATTAATGACCCGCTAGTCCTTGTGAATTAGTAACCCTAGCTCACCCCTATATAAACTCACTTATAAACAC
>LBNU01001524.1:13488-33835 GCA_014162995.1 Artemisia annua
AAAGAAAGACAAGCACAAGCATAAATCACACAACACATAGACATATTGTATGAATAAAGACTTATCTTGGATTAAACATGCAAGTTAGAGGGGTTAGGATACCCTCTAAGGTCTCTAATACACGTACTAGGGTTTAACCCTAAAGTTCTCCACTCCAAAATTCGACTAAAGTTCCACTAGGTTCTATAAAATAAAGAAAAATCGTTCTATATATATAGAAAACGCGGGCTGACGGCGTCAGCCCAATAGGTGACGTCGTTAGCTCGGCGATTAGGGTTTCCTGACGGCCTTGGTTGACGTGGTCATAATTGCTGGTTCCAGATCTGACGGCCTTAGTTGACGGCGTCACCAAATTGCACTACAAACTCTCTGGCCCGTCACGAGTATTTTTCCAATCCTTGACTTCACTTACTCCTGACGGCGTCACCTTGTAGAGTGTGACGGCGTCACCTTCTGTGATCTTTAAGGTCTTTTGAGTTTTTTTTTGTTTTCCGCACCTTTTCACTCCGAAAACGCCCGAAAATGCTTCTTTTGTGATTTTCCCTTCAAAAGCACCTAAAATGAGAAAAGAAACGACTTTGGGTGAAATCCAAACCAAAAACATACGAATTAGGACTCAAACCGACCCCTAAAAATGTAACATTTTTCGTCTCATCACCTAGCTTTGTTCCTAGATACAATACCATGTTCATCCAGTTTGTTTCTAAATACCCACTTGGTTCCTATAACGGTAACATTCTTAGGTCTTAGGACTAACATCCAAACATCATTAGACTTAAATTGGTTTAATTCTTCTTGCATTGCGATGATCCAACGTTCATCCTTCAATGCTTCATTGATGTTTTTGGGTTCTATGATTGAGACAAAACAAAAGAGGTTGCTTTTGTTTTGACCTTGTGATCTAAGGGTTCTTTGATTTAGGCTTCCTATAACATTTTTCAAGGGATGACTTTTGGATTCCTTAATGTTGGTGGTTTTGCCTATTTCGATGGTATCATTTTCTTCAGATATATCTAGGTTTTTCATGTTTTCAACTATGGCGTTTTCTTCATATAAGTCATCATCTACCAAAGGTGATGTTTTAGGTGGAGGGGGACTCTCATCGAAAGTCACGTTGAGTGATTCTTCGATGACCATTGTTTCCTTATTGAGTACAATATAGGCTTTACTAGTTTGAGAATAACCTAGAAATACACCTTCATAGGACTTTGGGTAGAACTTGGTGAGGTATTCCTTGGTGTTTAAAATATAGCATTTACTACCAAATACTTTAAAGTAATCTAGAGAAGGTGTCCTTCCTTTCAACATTTCATATGGCTTCACACCTCGTACCAACACGATGGCACGATATAACACAATACACAATATAAGACTTGCACTCAAGTGCTATTACATACAAGAAACAATGAATAAAAATGGTGATGGATCCACAACAATGAGTAAGACTCTTCTTTAACACTTCGTCTCTTGATTACAACAAATGTTCTTCTCTTGCACTTTAGAGGAATGATGAGTGTGATCACTTGTAAACAACTAAGAACCCGATAATGTGATCAAAGACTATGTTTTGGAAAGGATTTTGGAATACAGAAAGTTTTAGTGCATAAGAGGTCAAGATTTCTGAAAGAGAACAGTGTTGTATTTATAGACGCTAGGAGAGAGGCGACGGTCCCTTAAATACCAGACGGTCCTTTATCGCTAAGGGACCGTCCCGACATACGCTCCCATTTTTGTCCTGATGTGGTGAAAATTTATCTGGTGAAAAATTCCTATCGGTTTTGAGCGGGAAATATGGCTGTTATGAATTTGAAATTTGAAAACATTTTCTTAATAAAACATTTCTTTAAATTATACAAAAATACTTTTGTAAAAATTTTTTGTGACATGAAAATGTAAAGTCTAGATGAAAAATAAGTCCTTTGATCACATAACAAGTTGGTAGATTTTTGTACATACCTTAAGTGATGTTGAAGACAAAAACGAGTCTTCTCGATCAAAAACTTATTAGTCGTAGTTTTACATAACGTGTGTTTGTATTTTGTTGATTATCAAAACTAGTAGAGACCGAATAATGCAAATGACGTTTTTGACATTATTTGTATTAACAATCTCCCCCTTTTTGATGATTACAAAATATAAACTCATTTTAGATAAAACTAGGCATTAATGAGTTTTTGAAACGACTTTTCGTTTCCTTCTCCCCCTTTTTGTAGAATCAAAAAGGCTTCGCCAAGTATATGACGGCATCATGATGACTCCCCCTAGCTTAGTGCTCCCCCTTGATGAGGACACCGGGAATCGATCGATGGAATTTGGCTGCAAAAAGTTAGAAGAAACATGCAAGCAAACATAGAAATCCTGCAAACAAAAAAAGAATAGGCAGGAGTATATAAGCTGCAGACGGTCCCTTAAAGTGGTGGACGGTCCGTTATCACTTGGGGACCGCCACTAAGATATAGGACCGCCGACAGTAAAACAACCTGGAACATGTAAAAAATGCATGCATAAACTAGTTCATTCATTAAGAGATAAAAACGTCATTCATATGACGTTTACAACATGAGTCTACATTCATAATCCTAGTCTAATCTCAATAACAAGTAAATAAGTAAAGGTAAAGCAAGGAAAGATCAAACCGTGATACGCGGATTTATAGTGGTTCAGACACGAAGCTAACTCCTTCGTCCCTACTCCACTCCTCGAGTCTCACACTCGAGAGTTTCACAAACACTATATCAACACGCTCCCTTATGGCGGAACAAACCTTACACAAGCTTACACCAAGTTTAACGACACTAAGCGGAATGTCAAGTCCTAATCCTAGCTAGAACCAATCTAACAAAGCCCACGTGGCTTCACACCTCATACCAACACAATGGCATGATATAACACAATACACAATATAAGACTTGCACTCAAGTCCTATTACATACAAGAAACAATGAATGAAAATGGTGATGGATCCACAACAATGAGTTAGACTCTTCTTTAACACTTCGTCTCTTGATTACAACGAATGTTCTTCTCTTGCACTTTAGAGGAATGATGAGTGTGATCACTTGTAAACAACTAAGAACCCGATAATGTGATCAAAGAGTATGTTTTGGAAAGGATTTTGGAATACAGAAAGTTTTAGTGCATAAGAGGTCAAGATTTCTGAAAGAGAACAGTTTTGTATTTATAGACGCTAGGAGAGAGGCGACGGTCCCTTAAATACCAGACGGTCCTTTATCGCTAAGGGACTGTCCCGACATACGCTCCCATTTACGTGGTGAAAATTTATCTGGTGAAAAATTCCTGTCGGTTTTGAGCGGGAAATATGGCTGTTATGAATTTGAAATTTGAAAACATTTTCTTAATAAAACATTTCTTTAAATTATACAAAAATACTTTTGTAAAAATTTTTTGTGACATGAAAATGTAAAGTCTATATGAAAAATAAGTCCTTTGATCACATACACAAGTTGGTAGATGTTTGTACATACCTTAAGTGATGTTGAAGACAAAAACGAGTCTTCTCGATCAAAAACTTATTAGTCGTAGTTTTACACAACGTGTGTTTGTATTTTGTTGATTATCAAAACTAGTAGAGACCGAATAATGCAAATGACGTTTTTGACATTATTTGTATTAACAATCTCCCCCTTTTTGATGATTACAAAATATAAACTCATTTTAGATAAAACTAGGCATTAAAGAGTTTTTGAAACGAGTTTTCGTTTTCTTCTCCCCCTTTTTGTAGAATCAAAAAGGCTTCGCCAAGTATATGACGGCATCATGATGACTCCCCCTAGCTTAGTGCTCCCCCTTGATGAGGACACCGGGAATCGATCGATGGAATTTGGCTGCAAAAAGTTAGAAGAAACATGCAAGCAAACATAGAAATCTTGCAAACAAAACAAGAATAGGCAGGAGTATATAAGCTGCAGACGGTCCCTTAAAGTGGTGGACGGTCCGTTATCACTTGGGGACCGCCACTAAGATATGGGACCGCCGGCAGTAAAACAACCTGGAACATGTAAAAAAATGCATGCACAAACTAGTTCATTCATTAAGAGATAAAAACGTCATTCATATGACGTTTACAACATGAGTCTACATTCATAATCCTAGTCTAATCTTCTAGGATAGCTCATGATGAGTTCGGTTTTATTAATGAGCATGGATGCTTCTCTAGAACTTGCGAGGGCGTGGTGGTGATGAGTTTTTGGGTAAGGGTTGTAGAAACCCGGATGACAAGAGGATGGAAATGATGTAGTCAAGATCATTCTTCATCTTTTGAAAGTGGTTGTGGTTGTAAATGCAACAAGCACAATAACCCCCATGGGCATCCACTTGGGCAAGAGTGGGATGAGACATTGTTGCAGGATGAAGTTTTTGGGATAGGATGATGTTGAGGAGGCTCAAGTCAATAAGGTTGGAGAATTCTTGAGCTTTGATTGAGTGTAGGGAGTTGACATTTGGCAATGGAGTTGGTAACAAAGGTGGCAATGAATGATCTTGAGGAGTTGGGTTTGTATGCTGATTGTGAGTGGATGGTGGTCCATTTTGTGGTTGAGAGGCAAAGAACGAAAATGATGAAGATGATGCCTCATGTTGTGATGTGGGATTGGAAGTAGCATGGTGATTGTTCGAGTTGTTTGAGTGGTTCATGAAATTGCCAAGGCATTGTTTCTTCCTCCATATGGGTTTGACCGATATTCTTGGTTTTCTAGGAGGTGACATTTTATGGGATGACATTTGAGAAAGAGGAAGGTTTTGCCATGACAATGGAAGGAGGAAGTGAGGGTTTAAGTAGATGAGGAAGTTTGCAAGAATAGCAAAGCATGCATGCTTGGTTAAATTAGTTCAAATGATGTTTAAGTAGATGAGGAAGTTTGCAAGAATAGCAAAGCATGCATGCATGGTGATTGTTCGAGTTGTTTGAGTGGTTCATGAAATTGCCAAGGCTTTGTTTCTTCCTCCATATGGGTTTGACCGATATTCTTGGTTTTCTAGGAGGTGAGATTTTATGGGATGACATTTGAGAAAGAGGAAGGTTATGCCATGACAATGGAAGGAGGAAGTGAGGGTTTAAGTAGATGAGGAAGTTTGCAACAATAGCAAAGCATGCATTATGTTATCTAAGATGATATATGTTCCATCATTCCTAATCCTAAGCGAAGATAAAAGAATGGTTCACGCTTAAGGGGTTTAGTGAGAATACCGGCTATGTTTTCCTCCGTTGGAACTTTTTCAAAAGATATGTTACCCTTTTGTATGTTATACCTAAGGAAATGGTGGCGAATTTCAATGTGTTTGGTACGAGAGTGTTGCACGGGGTTTTTACTTAAATCTATTGCTCCTTTATTATCACACATGATTGGAATATCATCAAGTGTAATGTCATAGTCTACGAGAGCTTGTTTCATCCATAGTGCTTGTTGACATGCCTTTCCGGCGCTTACATATTCAGCTTTGGTTGTAGAGATAGCTAGTGCCGTTTGTTTCTTGGAGAACCAAGAAGTTAAGCAACAACCCATGAAGGTACAAATGCCACTAGTACTTTTTCGATCCACACAATCTCCCGCATAATCAGAGTCGGCATAAACTATAGTTTCTATGTCGGTCCTCTTAGGATACCATAATCCTAAGTGCATAGTGCTTTTAATGTATCGGAAGATACGCTTAACCGCTTCTAAATGAGAAGTTTTAGGATCTTCTTGAAAGCGAGCACAAAGGCAGACACTGAACATGATATCGGGCCTACTTGTCGTTAGGTACAATAAACTTCCTATCATACCTCTATACTTAGTACTATCTACGGATTCACCCTCTTCATCTTTGGTGAGCTTTGTGTCCGTAGCCATTGGGGTTTTCATTGGCTTAACATCTTCTAGTCCAAATTTCTTAAGCATTTCCTTAATATACTTAGATTGATTAAAGAATATTCCATCATCTAATTGTTTTATTTGGACTCCGAGGAAGAAGTTAAGCTCGCCCATCATACTCATTTCAATCTCATCATGCATGATTTTTGAGAATTCATCACACATATCTTGACAAATTGACCTGAATATAATGTCATCAACATATATTTGGACGATTATGATGTTTGAATCTTTCTTCTTGGTGAAAAGACTGTTATCTACCATTCCCATTGAGTATTCATGCCTAAGAAGAAAAGCTTTCAACCTATCATACCAAACCTTAGGGGCTTGTTTGAGACCATATAAAGCTTTCTTAAGTCTATAAACATGCTCGGGGTACTCGAAGTCAATGAATCCTGGAGGTTGTGCTACATATACCTCCTCATTGATGAGACCGTTTAGGAATGCACTTTTCACATCCATTTGGAACAACTTAAAGTCTAATACACAAGCGTTTGCAAGTAATATCCTAGTGGACTCAAGTCTAGCTACGGGTACATAGGTTTCGTCATAATCAATTCCCTCTTGTTGATTATTGCCTTGTGCTACTAGCCTAGCTTTGTTCCTAGATACAATACCATGTTCATCCAGTTTGTTTCTAAATACCCATTTGGTTCCTATAACGGTAACATTCTTAGGTCTTGGGACTAACATCCAAACATCATTAGACTTAAATTGGTTTAATTCTTCTTGCATTGCGATGATCCAACGTTCATCCTTCAATGCTTCATTGACGTTTTTGGGTTCTATGATTGATACAAAACAAAAGAGGTTGCTTTTGTTTTGACCTTGTGATCTAAGGGTTCTTTGATTTAGGCTTCCTATAACATTTTCCAAGGGATGACTTTTGGATTCCTTAATGTTGGTGGTTTTGCCTATTCGATGGTATCATTTTCTTCAGATATATCTAGGTTTTTCATGTTCTCAACTATGGTGTTTTCTTCATCTAAGTCATCATCTACCAAAGGTGATGTTTTAGGTGGAGGGGGACTCTCATCGAAAGTCACGTTGAGTGATTCTTCGACGACCTTTGTTTCCTTGTTGAGTACAATATAGGCTTTACTAGTTTGAGAATAACCTAGAAATACACCTTCGTAGGACTTTGGGTCGAACTTGGTGAGGTAATCCTTGGTGTTTAAAATATAGCCTTTACTACCAAATATTTTAAAGTAATCTAGAGAAGGTTTCCTTCCTTTCAAGATTTCATATGGTGTTTTTCCTTTGATAGGTCGAATAAGAATTCTATTAAGGATGTAGGTTGATGTATCTACGGCGTTACACCAAGTTTTTTGAGGAATAGATTGCTCATTGAGCATTGTTCTACTCATTTCTTGTAGGGTTCTATTTTTCCTTTCAACTACCCCATTTGATTGTGGAGTTCGTGGAGCCAAAAAATTGTGAGTAATACCATTAGCATCACAATAAGCTCCAAATTGAACTTCATTGTCAAATTCTCTACCATGATCCGTCCTAATGGAAACTATGTTGCATCCTAATTGATTTTGAATTTTCTTGCTAAAGATTTTAAATTTTTCAAAGGTTTCGGTCTTATTTTTAAGAAATCTAGTCCAAGTGTACCTAGAGTAATCATCTATGATAACTAATGTGTAGAGATTTCCTCCATAACTCCGTATGGCGGAAGGACCGAAGTGATCCATGTGAAGAAGTTCTAGACATCTAGATGTTGAGATCATATTCTTAGGCTTATGACTCGAGTGAGCTTGTTTTCCAACTTTGCAAGCATCACAAAAATGTTGGTCGAACTTAAGTTTAGGAAGATTTCTAACTAAATCCTTAGAAGCCAATGATTGTAATAAACGCATATTTGCGTGTCCTAGTCTTCTATGCCAAAGAGTAGAATTATCATTAACCATAGCTAAGCATATATTGTCACTAGGTTTGTTACTAATCTTCATGACATATAAATTACCTTTTCTAATCCCTTTGGCAATTACTTTTCCATCCTTTATGATTTCACTATTGTCTTTAGAAAAGATTACCTTGCAGTCATTATCACATATTTGACTAATACTAAGTAAATTAAAACCTAGATTATCTACATGTTCCACATTTGTTATAGTAAGAGAGTTATGAGTGATTATACCTTTGCCGATGATGTTACCCTTGAGTTTACTACCGAATGTAACGTTACCTCCACTACTTGCATTATATGATGAGAATAGCTTGCGGTTACCCGTCATGTGATTTGTGCACCCACTATCTTTAACCCATTTGTCGGGCTCCAAGTCAATTCCCAAGCATATCTCTTTTGAAGATCCGGCCATGAGACAAGTTTCATTCTTACCATCTTCATCGCTATCACTCCAAGCACCACTTACATATGCCCTTTGGTTCTTGTCCTTTGCTTGGTGTGGACAATCTCCAACTAAGTGTCTTGTGTCACCACATCCAAAACATCTTTTCTCGCCCTTGCTATATCTATCTTCACGAGCTTTTAAAGGTGTTTTCTTTTCATCTCGTAGTTGTCTTACGAATCTTCCTCTTCGCTTGAAGAATTTCTTGAAATCTCTAACCGCTAAAGCATATTCTTCGTCTTCACTTTCCGAGCTTGAGTCTTCATCATCACTTAACTCCTTTTTAGCTTCCAAGGCAATACATCTTCTTTCCACCTTGCTTTTGACAATCTCGGAATCATTTTTGATGATTAACTCATGGACCTTTAAGTTGCCAATGAGCTCATCCAATGATAGAGATGCCAAGTCTTTGGATTCTTCAATTGCCGTGATCTTCGCTCTCCATTTTAGATGTAATGCCCTGAGAAATTTCCTAACACAACTTTTGACAGAAATACCTTCATCGAGTGCTTTTAAACTCGTGATAATGGTGTTAAATCTAGCAAATGCACTATCTATGGATTCGTCTTCAGGAATGACGAATTGTTCATATTGTTGTACCAAAAGATCGATCTTGTTATCTTTGACTTGATTATTACCTTGATGAGTGACCAACAAAGTTTTCCAAATATCTTTAGCCGTATTACACATAAAAATTCTTTGAAATTCCTTTTTGGGCAAAGCATTGTAAATTACCATTTTTGCTTCATCATTTTTAGCTAATTTCTTTTTAAGATTTTCACTTTGTTTATCATAAGGAACAATTTCATTTTGTTTAGTTTCCGGGTTATATTCAATAGGTTTAAAGTCACCCATGGTAATAACATGCCAAAGATCAAGATCTTTTGATTTCACATACGTTTCGAATCGAGTTTTCCAATAAATAAAACTATCAGTCTCAAAGAGTGGTGGTCTTTGCATAGACTGCCCTTCCTGATATTTTTCAAATTCCATTAGTCGTTTCAAGTTTTAAAATACAGTATATTTTAAAAAGTCTTGAGCAACCTGGCTCTAATATCAATTGTAGAAACTAGAAGGGGGGGGGGGTTGAATAGTTTCACCGTTATTAATTTCGTTTTAGAAAATTTACTTTCCAAGTTGTGTTTATGAAAATTGTTCGATTCGATATTTATGTGAATTCAACTCAACAACAAATATAATTAATAACAAGTAAATAAGTAAAGGTAAAGCAAGGAAAGATCAAACCGTGACACGCGGATTTATAGTGGTTCGGCCACGAAGCTCACTCCTTCGTCCCTACTCCACTCCTCGAGCCTCACACTCGAGAGTTCCACAAACACTATATCAACACACTCCCTTATGGCGGAACAAACCTTACACAAGTTACACCAAGTTTAACGACACTAAGCGGAATTTCGAGTCCTAATCCTAGCTAGAACCAATCTAACAAAGCCCACGTGGCTTCACACCTCGTACCAACACGATGGCACGATATAACACAATACACAATATAAGACTTGCACTCAAGTCCTATTACCTCCAAGAAACAATGAATGAAAATGGTGATGGATCCACAACAATGAGTAAGACTCTTCTTTAACACTTCGTCTCTTAATTACAACGAATGTTCTTCTCTTGCACTTTAGAGGAATGATGAGTGTGATCACTTGTAAACAACTAAGAACCCGATAATGTGATCAAAGACTATGTTTTGGAAAGGATTTTGGAATACAGAAAGTTTTAGTGCATAAGAGGTCAAGATTTCTAAAAGAGAACAGTTTTGTATTTATAGACGCTAGGAGAGAGGTGACGGTCCCTTAAATACCAGACGGTCCTTTATCGCTAAGGGACCACCGCCCTATTTAAGGGACCGTCCCGACATACGCTCCCATTTTTGTCCTGACGTGGTGAAAATTTATCTGGTGAAAAATTCCTGTCAGTTTTGAGCGGGAAATATGGCTGTTATGAATTTGAAATTTGAAAACATTTTCTTAATAAAACATTTTTTTAAATTATATAAAAATACTTTTGTAAAAATGTTTTGTGACATGAAAATGTAAAGTCTAGATGAAAAATAAGTCATTTGATCATATACACAAGTTGGTAGATGTTTGTACATACCTTAAGTGATGTTGAAGACAAAAACGAGTCTTCTTGATCAAAAACTTATTAGTCGTAGTTGTACATAACGTGTGTTTGTATTTTGTGATTATCAAAACTAGTAGAGATCGAATAATGCAAATGACGTTTTTGACATTATTTGTATTAACAATATTTACAAATAACAACATATAATATGTGTTTTTTTTATATAATAAAGTTTAGAGAGTATAAAGTATACGGTGGTATTTGTTAATATTTAAAATTTATTAAAAACATGAAAAGTGGTAAGTTTTGTAATTTATTTAAAATTCAAAAGCTAAAGTTTTATTTATCACCTTTTTTTTTTTTACAAAATCGACTCCTATATTTTCCATACTTATTTATTGGCATACACGATTTTTTCTTTAAGCTTGACCAAAGGAATTCCATATTTAACTTTCAATTGCCAATAAGAATGTTCTATTTCAAATGGAGCTTTTCTATCGATCCAATATTGATTAATTCAATATTTCTTTAACATTTTTTTGAAAACTTATTATATAACAAATAGTTTTTATTAGATTTCTTTAATAAAAGAATCATGTATATAAGTTTATACCCATCTACAAATTTGTTCTTGGATTTTTTTCCCTAAAGATACAACAAATACATGTTTGGAATTCTAACATTTCATATTTGTAGAACTGATTTAGATATTGAAATTTAAAAATACTTTGCAATTTATACGTAACTTGCTTATACTTAACTTAACAAAGGGACCAATTTAACAATTATACCGCAACAAAATAGGTACAAACTCAAGCAAAGATTTATAAGTTTAAGTAGTGGATATCTACTATGATTAACCAAAACATTTTGAAAAAATTGAAATGATCACAACTAATTTGGAAGAGATGGTTTGAGGGCACAATATATTTTAGATGCTTTATGTGGAGAGAGGTCTGCTACCTTTGCAGATCTCTTAAAGGCAATCACTTCGGACATTAATTTGTGGTTAACGGGAAGGTGTTGCATCTGCTCCTCTCACGCCACTCCTTCAAGCAGATAACGGGATTCGGCCTATTGCAATAGGCACTATATGGAGACGTTTGGTTTCCAAGGTTGCTATGAAAGGTGCGTGTAATGAAATGACCAAGTACCTCAATGATTTTCAGTTTGGAGTCGGAGTGTCGGGTGGCGCTGAGGCTATTTTACATAGCGCTAATAGGGTGTTGAGTGAATATCACAATGATGGGTCTCTTGCAATGCTTACAATGGACTTCTCGAATGCATTTAACCTTGTCGATAGATCAGTATTACTCCACGAGGTTAGGGTGAGGTGTCCCTCTATTTCTTTGTGGGTGGATTTCTTATATGGGCATGCAACGAGGTTATATATAGGAGACACACATATTTGGTCTTCATTGGGACCTCTTCTTTTTGCTCTTGTATTGCACCTGCTAGTACATAAGATCAGAGACAATTTCAAGCTTCTTCTTCATACTTGATATCTTGATGATGGGACCATTATTGGAGATTTAGAAGAGGTGGCCAGGGTGTCAGACATTATAAGGGTAAGTGGTCCAGGTTTGGGTCTTGAACTTAATATCAAGAAAACAGAGATATTTTAACCCTCGTGTAATGGTATGAAGATTCGTGAGGGTTTATTCCATGTCAATTAGTTGTGTGGATGGAGGTTTAAGGTTTGACCTGATGTGTTCTGGGAGTTTGTTGAAACAATGTTCGTACATTATGTCGACTAAACTCCCCCCTCCCTCGTCCATGTATATCCTGCTAACCCTATGTGAGGCTATCATTGATGTTATGACTACGGGATCGGATGATGGTATGAATGTATCACATGGAATGCTTCGTGATAGGGTACGTTGCAAGGTCTCCATGACTTCATTGCCTCTTTTGTGCCTGAGTGTCATGATTGGATCATGTTGACACTTCCTATTGTTCCCTGAGGGATTATTGTTCCATTTGACTATTGCTATCTACCATGGTTGTGTGTCAGGGTGGTCAGGTCTGTTTGTGTCAATAGTTAGGTTGTCCCTAAGAGTTTTTTGCTTAGGATGCCCACGCTTGGGTGGACTGGCTAAATGCTTTAGTCTACTCTCTACGAGCTCCCTAGTGTTGAACTTTGTTAGGTGCGTGTTTAAGATTTAAATGTGGGGTAGGTTGCATGTTATGTCCAGGGCAGGGGCTAGGATGTAATGTTAGGGTGTCTTTCTGGTTGCAGTACCCAGGGTGATTCCCACTTAGTAGCTTGGTCTGATTGCTATATGTAAAGTAATGCGGATAAGGACAAGTGAGTTTGTATTGTTGGGTCAATATTTGACCCAAATGTCCCTGACAAGTATTTGAACATAAAAGTGGCCCAGTCACTCACTAACAGAAAATCAATGGTCATTGAACTTACTAAATGATCGGTGAGAATATCACTCCCTGATACAGGGAGTAGCTTAAACATCATACTCAAAGATGGCAAAGACTCACTGAAGATGCACTTTACCTCACTGGTGTAGAATGAGTGAGGAAAGTATCTGGGCAAACATCAGGGACACTGAGATCTAAAAAATGTCTCTACAGCCCTGATGACCTTTCTCTCAAGACAATGGACTCCTCCCCTAACTATACAAGAATATAACTAATTATGAAGTCTCGCTTCTGGAAGAATCAGTGAGTCACTTCATCATGGTTCAAGATCCAGAGACATTATGAATCTAAGAAGACAAGTCACTGAACAGCTCCAGCAAAAGTTCAAGTCCTAGATAAGCATCAAAGTTCTTGTAAATGTACTAAGTACATGCCAGCCAGTATGTACAAGGAACTTTAGCTCAGGAACAAAGGATCATCAAGGGCAGCAATATCGTGATGATCTCTTAGCTCTCTGAACAAGACCAACAGAGCATAACTCTTATGATCTGATAGTTAGGTGGGATTACAAAAGCATTTAAGCGGGAAAACCATTGGGAAGATAACCATTGCTCATTCCTAAGGCATTAAAGCAGCTCACAGGTACTTGTTAATATCAATTCTGGTAAACCAAAAGGACATCAAGGCTAGAGAACTAGGCACGTGCCTATCTAAGAACAGTTGGCAAAATTACTATTCCCACGTGAAGCAATAGTAACTCGCTCGCTATAAATACCCGTTCGAACAAAGAAGAACGTGTGCATTCAACGAGAGTAAGAAGTGAGAATTCCACACAAGTGTCGTAGTTTTAGAATCCTCAAACACATAGAACCCAAGCCTAGGTTAATTCTAAGTGTCTTTTAATTTGTCTCTTAGCGGGGATAGTCGTCTGCAACCATCCCCTTGAAAAGCCACCCAAGTTATTAGTGTGTCAAAGTGGGTTCTTGAGCAAACTTGTAATTTTGCCCATCATGAATCATAAACTCGTTCTTCATTCAATGTCCAAACATCATGTGTTTATGTATATTATGTTAATTCATGAGTTGCTCAACCTCAATTTCGGACCAACAGGTATGTGTTTACTTGAGTTTTTTCTGATAAGTGCGTGTAGCGTGACCCGAGTTGCATATTTGTCGGTCCCTTTCCCTGACATCCTCTAGCTCCTTTTCTACCCCCTTAACCTCGAACAGTTGCAATTTTTGAGCTTGTGTGGATGACCTAAGAGTATGACATCTCTCATAGAACCATGTGGGCTTCTTTAGGGGGAATGACGTGTGCATGACTGCAAGGTTAGCTGTTGCATGCGTCTTCCTCATAGGTTTTCTTGTGTTATTTCTAGGTGACTGGTGAGTCTCTTTTTCGGGTATTTTTTTGTTTTCTCCATGTGAGGGAGATTATCCACTCAGATAGGGCCGAGGTGGTTTTTGAGTGTCCCCGAAATTTTAGGGTGTTGTTCACCAGACATGTTTGACCAAGAAACTAGTGGTTTAAGGGAAAAAAATATATTTTTGAGTGAGAAATGAGTAAAAATAGTTGAAAATTTTTGAGAAATTTGTGGCTATTTTGTATCATGTCCCCACGGATGGCGTCATGTTTACGTATAGTATGTAAATCGGTTTAGAGATGGGATAGGAATGGTTTTGTTTTTTGGTTTTCCTTGTTGAACGGTAAGGACCCGATGAGATTGATATAGGTCAAGAAGCTCGAGTAACACTTAAACAAGAACCATATTACACTGTTGTGAGGTAGTATTTGCCCAAGTGTGTGAAAACTTATGAAGTTGTATGTGTTTCTCTCCTTTTATAGAGATGCTTGTAGGTTTATAGATAAACCCTTTGGGGATGATCAATGGCTGCTAGAGAGCCAGGTGTTAATCATCCGAGAGTAAACAAGGAGGACAAGTGTCATGCGTCCTTTAGCTCATACATAGTGGTGCTTGTCATGCATCCCCACTATACAGTATCAGATGGTACATCTTAACCGCCAGTGACAGTTGGGGAACACTATATTGTCTTACTCAGTCTGGCCTGAGAGGTTTTACCAGGCCCTACATGGTCTGTGATTTAAGTCGGACTTCCACCAAGTGTTAGTGAGCTTGAACCATTAATATTGATACGCTATCAATATATATAACCGGGCTTAGTATACAAAAATGTTACTCAACTTTTCAAACAAATTCAATAATCATTATATGTTTGGTTTTTTGGACAATTAAAGTACGTGATGAGTACTCAAACACTCATTATTTTTGGTCAAATCTGAGCTGCAAAACATTTAAAACCACTAAAAAATGCATCAAAAATACTGAAAGAATCCCAAAATTGTGTTTTATACGTTTCAGATACAAAATGAGTAAAAACAGATGAAAAACGAGCAAAGTTTGCATAATTGGCAGTTTCAGTCCTTGAAGTTTCACAAATTGGCAAAACTAGTCCCTGAAGGTTTAAAATGAATGAAAAGTCAACATTAGTCCATGGGAAATCAAACTTGTTCACTTTTAGTCCCTGGATGAAAGTTTTCTTAAAATGGCAACTTTTACCCCTCATGTTTCAAAAATGGCATAATTAGTCCTCGGGTATTTAAAATTGGAATTTTCAAAAACTACCCTTGTACTATTCATCATTGGCAATATTAACCCCTTATGATAACTTTTGGGAATTTACAGTTTCAACCCTTTACAATCCTGAAATTACAAAAATGGTCCTTGGGCTTAAAAGCTACACAAACCAACCGGATCCATTGTACACTTCATAAACCCAAATCAATAAACCCAAAACAAACAAACCCATTAATCCAATCCATAACCCACTACCACCCCAACCCTTGGCCCAATTCTTTCACTGGCCCAACAAACAAAAAACCCCACACCCCCGTTTTGCATAACCCCAGTCAAACCCCCAGCTTTGACCATCACTAACCTCTAAATTCCCTCCCTAATTACCAGGGAGCTTTGCCTCCTCCCACATGGCTCCCTTCCACCTCCACCACCCTATTGTCCCCTACATCCCCCCTCCTCAGTTAATATCTCACCTGCCAAACCAACCCACCCCATTTTGGCTTAAATAAGTTTTGGCGCCAAAAGCCAATTGAATGGCTGAGATCAATTGCAACCAATCCAAGGGCTGGAAATTGGTGGGAATGACAGAGAAAATCCCATGGGTCTATAAAAGTGAAGAAAAGAAGGAGAAGAAGTAGTTAGTAGTTAGTAGTAGCTAGTAGTAGTTTAGGTTTAATTTAACAATGTCGAATTTAATGTAAACTTAGTTTTCTATTGTAATTTTCATTTCCAGTTGAACTCTAAGCTAAACTAAAGTGTATTTTTAAAGTTTCTCAGTGGTAATTTTAAGTTCTTAGTTTGAATGTAATTTTGCCATTTTTTAGTAAATTTCTCAATTTAGCTTTAATCTTGTTAAATGTTGTCTATTACTGTTCTGTAAGCTCATTTTAGTCCATTATTAAGTTTCTATAAGCTTCAAAAGCAATTTAAACAAATATCATTTAAAATCTCAAAATACCAAAGTAGTTGAAAAATAAAAAGGCAAGAAGGAAGAAGAAGAAAGAAAGCTTTGGAATCTGGTTTAGTGTCTCAGGGGAGACAATAGGACAAGGTTGGATAGTTGGTTCTTGGTTTTGAGCTCTCAGTATCCATTTGTGAGCAAATTCTCAATTCCTTTCTATTTGTACTGTAGCATAGCTTTTCCTTGCTTATCTTTATTGTTATTTAGTGTTCTGTGCTTATTTGGTGTTATTTGAGTTTGATCTTTGCTTAGTAATAGTTGCTTGTTTATTGAATCTCATAGTTGTGCTAGTTGCTTGCATTTTTTTTAGTTATTTTTATGCTTTTCATAGCTTATCTGTTTAGCTTGTTGTTGTGCTCATTTGCTGATAATTTTAGCTTTCATAAGTTCAATATAGGTCAATTAGCTCATCTGCATCAGTAGTATAATTGTTAATCATCCTTTGCATCTTTAAAACCAAATCAGTCATTCATAAGGGAGTGTTTGGTTTATGGGTGTTTTCTGATTCCTAGGTTAGTTCAGTAGTTATAAGTCTTTTAGATAACTTGCATTAGGTAAAATTAGCTTAGGTAAGCCATAAACTCAGTGTTCTTTTGAGAAGAAGTCAAAATCAACTTCATAGCTCTTGTTTATGTTCACTGTTAGGTTTATAGAATTCTTCATCACTGTAATCTGATTCCATAGTTGATAAAATAGCTTAGATTAGTCTAATATTAGCTTAATATCATGTTTACAGTTCATTAGGATAAATCAAACCTCAAATAAGTCAAACTTGGTAGTTTATCTTAAAAGTCAAAATTGCATGGTTTCATAGTTTTACCCAAACTTGCTAGATTTTCCATGTTCTTAGTTTTTCATATTAGCTTTTGAGCTTTTAGGTTCTTAAAATATAGAAGCTCAGCTTGTTTATGCATATTTTATATCATTTTTATAATTTTTCTTTACTGCTTATATTGTGCCTTATTTTGGTCTGTTTATCAAACTTATGCCCTGCACAGTTTCATAAGCTCGTTTCCATAAGCTTTTATCTTCTTTATTATAGCACTTAAACCTTAGCTTGTTGTTGTTTTGAGAAGCTCTCTTTACCAGATACATTTTCATGTTTATACTTTTCCTTTTTATGCTTATTAGATCTGCTTATTGTGCCTTTCTATTTGTCTCAAATGAACCCTCTATACTGAGTAATCAGTATAGAGGTCCATGTTGATAAGCTCTCTGAGAGCTTATTAGTGGATCCCAAGCTTTGTACTTTGGCTTTTTGGAAAGGCCAGAGTATAATCATGTTGGTTCAGGGCTTAATTTGGCATCTTTAGCTTATTTGATATGCTTATTCAAGCCCACAAAAGGCTTGCAGACCTACTTGTCCTTCAGTGGTGCTTAGATTTTCTTATTGAGCTTATAAGCTAATTGTCAGATCTTTTCTCTTTTCTTTGGCTTCATTTAAGCCTAACAAGCTTGTTTATAGCTTATTGTACCTTTGTGTTCAGTTTGTGGCTTGTTAATTAGATTTTCAAAGTTTCAAAATCCAATTTTGCTTAAATAAGCTTACTGTGGTGGATTTAAGCCTCCACAGTGCTAATTTGTTAGATTCAAAAAGTTTGTCTTTTTAAAAGTTTCATATTTTCAGTGTTAAAATAATTTTGCAAAAAGAAATTCCAAAAATAAAAATGTTTGTAAAGTAGACAGGAGTGGGATTCGAACCCTGGTTGTTTGGCTCAGACCTCAAGCTGAGCTCGTGCACCATCTTCCCTATCCATCACTTAGTGTTATTTCTTTTCCCACTTGTTTATATACTTAACCTTTTCAATTTTAGTCTAATAAGCTTATACAGCTTATTTTCCTGCTTATTTTTAAGTATTTCCAACTTTTTATATTTTTCCTAGCTTAGTTATAATACTTAGTATTTATATAAAAAAAATTTATAATTATTATTGTTAATTTAGTATTTATTATAATTTAAATTAGTTTAATTACTTTATAAATAGTTTTTAATTAATAATAATTATTTAAATAGTCTACTAAATATTTTTCTTTTTCCAATAATTTTCTTTTATCATTAGGTTTGTAAAAAAAGTAATTTTCATATCCGTAGGCTTTTTATTTCTTTAAACTCGTGTTTTATTTTGTACGTTAACGTAATTTTAAATTTAAACGTTCGTTTTTCAGTTTCTTAACGCTTTTAGGTAACTTTGTTTTACGTTCTTGTCATTATATATTGTTTAAGCTATTTCATTTATATTTCCTTAGTTTTAATCTCTCACAACCCTATTCCCATTCAAAATCACCCGATTACAATTCGTTTACGAATACCATTCACACCTCATCGGGACATAACGACCCGGGGATATTCTATACTCCTTGGCTTAGTATTGGCTCAATTGTTTAACTTTAGTTGACCAAATCCTTGGTCAGTTTTAGTTGACTGTTCAGAGTCAATCAAATTTTGGCGCAAGCTGCCGGGGAGGTGTGCTGCGTATTCACAACGTATTTGAAGATTAGTGATCTTTGGATATTCACTCATTGTATATTTATCCTCTTTGTTTATATTTTCATATTTTTATATAAAAACTAAACTGATCGTAAAATTTTACCATTTCAGACTACTCAGGGATTACTTAGTGTGATCTAAGAGGAAACGATTTGGTTTTTCAAAACGATTACCAAAAACATTTTAAATAAGTTTTTGAACCTTTTTGAATATTCTCAAAACGATTTCAACCACCTTCCTCACAACTCATACGAGCAAGAGTCATATCATTCAAATTTCAATGATGCTTCGTATCAAGATACACTGAGTTTTTCTTGTGAGTATTGTGGAGGTCCTCATGACAGTTCTAATTGTCAAACTGGGAACCAGCTTTTCCATGAGCAAGTTCCTTGTAACGATTACGAATTTGGTTTTGACCAATATCCACATAACTCACAGAATCAGTTACAACAGTTCAACTGTCGTACATACTGTGGAGGTTTACATGTCAGCTCTGATTGCCAAAATAGGTACACACCTATCTTTGAGCACGAACCTTATGACAATTATGACACACGTCATTTTGATCAACCTCCACAGCCTTACCTTAACCTATCACCACCACAATCTCTTTCTCATGATTTCATCCAAGACATACAAGAAATACAAGTGTTATTAAACACTTGTCATGATGAGCTTCTTGGTCATGAACAACATGAGAAATCCATGGAAGAATTGTTAGCTGAAGAGCAGGCTGCTAAAATAAATTCCCAAGATGCTTTTGAAAAATCTATTAGGGAATCAACTGCAAAAGAAAAAGCAGCCAAATCTAGCTCTCAATTTCGTTTCATTCCTGATGACAGTGATGATGAAGATACACTTGATATTCTACAATTCTATAAAGATTCATCAAGTTCATGAGTTGATACTCCAGCAGTTGAGATTCCATCTCAAGCAACTGCTATCACACCCGAAATTCCCACTCACTCTCTGAGCATGGGGGGTGAGCATCTTAGCACTGTTCCTGCAAAGGAATTGGACGAATTCATAAAGTCTAGTGCTGAGAACCTTGTCCCAATCCCAAGAGAGTCACAGGGAACTTTTGATCATATGTGTGATTTACCTTCCCCTCTTGAGTGTCCAAAAGATCAATTTGAAACTTTCTCCGATTATAGCGAAGATTGTGCATCTTATGGAGACATCGAGTATGTTGAGGCATCAGTTCCACATTCTGATGCTGATCATCTTCTTGAGGAGTTCGCCGATGAACTCACTCACATCAATCCACTTCCAACAGGAAGTGACGATGATCTCTTTGACTTTGAAGCCGATCTGGGAGAAATTGAAAGTCTCTTATATCATGATCCGTCACTCACTTCTTATCCCAACAGTCCACAAGAGAATGTTAATCACTTTGTTTCCGAAGCATTCAAAACAACTTTCACCAATCCTCTGTTTGAATTCGAATCTGAATTCACTTTGATCTCTGATAATCCAATCTTTGGTACTCAGATCGAGGATAGTGTTGAGTCCACAGTGGAACAAGAGTTCACAGATTTACATCTTGTGATCGATTCTCTTCATGAGGAGTTCTCCGGTGAACTCACTCATATCATGACTCCTCCGGAGTATGAT
>LBNU01001524.1:61533-78677 GCA_014162995.1 Artemisia annua
AAAAAAAAAAAAAAAAAAAAAAAAAAAACTAAATTTATTTCAGATACAAACCGAGCACGTGTTTTAAGTTCGTGAAGAAAAGGATAGCTCGGTAAGAGCTTCGCGCAGACTTTCTCTGCCACCATTCCATGAAGTTGACCCGAGCAGCCATAGTATCTAGCTTGTATAATTGAAGTGAAAGATTTGCTATTTCTTGCCCAAAACTCATCCCAAACACTGCCCCCGCTCCCAATTTAAGTGCAACACCTGCAAATGACACAAAAGTAATTTAACTATCTGTTTATAAAATCATTTTTGACAGCAAATTTGCTTTTAAAAAATATTTGTGCACTATCAGAAAATATACACTTAGAGGTGTTTATGGCCGTGCAATATTCTCAATAACTATCTTCATAAAATTAAAGAGGCCAAATAAATATGAAACCTATAATATGCAATATCAGAAATATAGTTTGGGATTTCACGTTTAAACTAATTATTGTTACAGTGTATGCTAGAAAGGTTTTAATGGGCACATAAACACATGATGCGGATGCATGGCTAATCTCCTCAACCAAGGCTTGTCATTCATATTCTAATATAGCAAAATTAACAAATATCTCATCCAAATATCACCTAGTAAATTTATAAAGAATATCAGTTTTCTCATATAATACGTGAGCTTGCTTATCAGCTCCTAAAAGTGAAGCTTCCATTGTCTTCTTTTCCTTTTTCAAATTCTTCGGTTCATGAACCTACATTTTCAAGAAAATTGCTTATCAAACTCGCGTTAACTGCAAAATGAATTAAACTAATCTAATATTTGCATTTTCATATTGTAAAGGTCGAAAAGAAAAATCGAAAAACACTGGATTTTCATGTTATTACCTACAACACATTGTAAGACTATCCAAATTGTCTGTACCTGATCATAGAAGGAATCATTAAAAATGTTATGTTTGTTAAATCTGCAAATGTCATGGATGTTCAAGATACAAAAAGCATGCATATTTCACATCATAAACATTCAAATAAAATAATTTTAAAAAAACATATCTTTAATACATTTCCATATTTTTATCATGGGTCACATGCTATAGAAAACCATCCTTCATTTTGTTGTCGACAATATACTCCACAGTCATTGTTATTCACATAATTATGGTCAAACCTTCCAAGCCAATCAAGTCTAGTAACACACTCTTCCATTGCCTCACAATAAATATTACAAAATTCTTATATACACAAACGGTCAAAACTGAAGTATGTTAATTTAGTTCATTTCATTATGGCAAAAAATAATTACAATTTCTCTTAAACATCTAAAATGCTTACACTATGGCAAAAACGACGTACCTTTCTCTTAGGCATTCCATCGAACGTCTTCCACGCGGCCTTCAATTCTTCATATCACATCCTGGTAAACCATAAAAAGTATCAAAATCTACATCAATCATATTTTAAAAATAACGCTACATCAAAGCTGTCACTACAGAAGAACAATATTGCTTCAAAATATTATTTAATGATTTAATATGTGGTTTTAGCCAAAGATGGTTGTTCTATATTGGTTACAATACCTCGATTCGTTCTTCAAAATCATCTTCATAAAACCTTTTTGAGTTTAAGATCCTGAAATTTAATAGAGAAAAAATCGATTGATGGGTCATTTAATCGACTATTTAAGCATTAAACATATATTACCATGAGATTTTTGGGGATGAAACGATTGCTTTTCAATATGTTGTACTTTTTAACCATCAATTATATCGAAGATTAGATTTTAATTTATGAACTATTAGGTAAAAAACACAATCGATTTCACGCCAATGCAATTGAAATCAGGGTTCGTAATTTCATCATACAAAAATCAAGAAAAGGTTGAACCTTTTCATATTAGGGTTTGAATTTTAACAACTGTGAATTAACATACCTGTATCATTTGATAATGGTGAAATTCAATGACCGAACAACATGTTGTAGGTTATGAATTTCATCAACTTCTCTACATAAATTAACCATTTAATTAGCATCTTCGATTTTTGTTTAGGATGTGATACAGGGTAATGAATTGTTACTGAGATTACTTGAATGAATTTGAAAAAATAAATCAAATCAAATCTTGATTCACTTCCTTATTTGATCGGTTTTTTGTTTGACTTAGTTAAACGAATTGATTTCAAATTTTGTGAAAACTTTCTATTAGTAGTGTGTTTCCAGGTGTCATTTTTATAGAGTTTTGGAGTGATTTTTTGCATCTAAAAATAGCAATCACACTTGTGTTTTATATAGGTTGGGATAGGCTTTTTACCTTTATATAGTTCATATGGAGTTTTGTTCAAAATGGTCTAATTAAGACACGATTAAGAATATAGGTTGACGTGTCAACGGCGTTATACCAAAACTTTTGAGGAATGTTTTGTTCATTAAGCATTGTTCTACTCATCTCTTGTAAAGTCCGGTTTTTACGTTCTACTACACCATTAGATTGAGGAGTGCGTGGTGCCGAGAAATTATGTGTTATACCATTTTTATCACAAAAGTTTCCAAATTGTATTTCATTGTCAAACTCATGACCGTGGTCCGTTCTAATAGACACAATGTATGTTCCTAATTGATTTTGAATTTTCTTACTAAGAATTTCAAATTGGTCAAAAGCTTCGTTTTTACTTTTCAAAAATTTTGTCCAAGTATATCTTGAGTAGTCATCTACTATAACTAAGGTATAGAAGTTTCCTCCATAACTTTGTATAGCGGATGGACCAAACAAATCCATATGTAAAAGTTCTAGACACTACAATTTTAGCCTTATGGCTACTATGAACTTGTTTACCAACTTTGCAAGCATCATAAAAGTGTTGGTCGTATTTCAACTTGGGTAGGTTTCGAACTAGGTTAGAGGAGAGGTTTTGAATAAGTCTCATATTAGCGTGTCCTAAGCGTCTATGCCATAAAGTTGAAGATTCATCTAATGAGGTGAGACAAAGTTTGTCTCTAGATGTTTGATCCATCTTCATGACATACACGCTGTTCTTAAGAACGCCTCTAGCTATGGTTATATCATCTTTAAGTATTTTACTTCCATTTTCACTAAAAAGGACGTTATACTTTTTCCGGCAAAGTTGACTAATACTAAGGAGATTAAAGCCTAAGTTATCAACATGAGCTACATGATCTATAGAGAGAGAGTCATGAGAGATTGTACCTTTTCCGATGATTTTGCATTTAGCCTTGCTACCAAACGTGACATTACCTCCATCACATTTTTGATAAGTTGAGAAAAGGCTTATGTTTCCCGTCATGTGCCTTGAGCAACCACTATCTTTGATCCATTCACCCGGTTCCAAATTAACTTTGAAGCACACCTATTTTATACAAAACACTCAAACATTTGGTCCCCAATATCTCATGGGTCCATTTTGGTTAAACATACCATTAAATGGATCCATGTATGGAAATGGAAGATATGGGTTCCATGACATGTAATTTGGAGTTTGGTAATGTCTAGGTGTGTTTTGGTTCCAACCATGTTGGTAGTTTTGTTGCATGTTGTAGTTGCTCTTTGGAAAGGGGCGTTTGGGAATAGGAGTTTTAGGCCTTGGTTGAGTGGTTTTAGTTCTAAATTCATTTCTAACAAGTCCTACTCCAACTTTAATAGCTGGCTTTAGTTTTGTATCATTTATACTAATTTTGGACTTATTTGTGACTTTAACAATTTTAGTACGGTCCGGCGTAGAAACTTGTTTTTCTGCTGCAGACCCTGCGGAACCTTTGGGTTCAACGGGCGGAACACTGTTTTGGGTTCCGTCTGGTCCGTGGATGTCTGTAGCAGCTTTGTTAGTTTCTTGTGCTTTCTCGTCTTGTTTCGTTTGACTCTTTGACGTTTCTAATTTCATGAAACCTAATCCCGTTTTATCAAATGGTGACTTTTGGAGTTTCATTNTTGGAAAGGGGCGTTTGGGAATAGGAGTTTTAGGCCTTGGTTGAGTGGTTTTAGTTCTAAATTCATTTCTAACAAGTCCTACTCCAACTTTAATAGCTGGCTTTAGTTTTGTATCATTTATACTAATTTTGGACTTATTTGTGACTTTAACAATTTTAGTACGGTCCGGCGTAGAAACTTGTTTTTCTGCTGCAGACCCTGCGGAACCTTTGGGTTCAACGGGCGGAACACTGTTTTGGGTTCCGTCTGGTCCGTGGATGTCTGTAGCAGCTTTGTTAGTTTCTTGTGCTTTCTCGTCTTGTTTCGTTTGACTCTTTGACGTTTCTAATTTCATGAAACCTAATCCCGTTTTATCAAATGGTGACTTTTGGAGTTTCATTATCTCATCCGCACAAGAAATACTTTATCAAACTTTTTAAACTTTGAGGTTTGTTTGATTAGGTCGTTTTGAGTAGTTTTAAGTTTCTCAATTTCGAGTTTAAACTCTTCACATGATTTACACAATGTGTCAGTACTTTTACTCTTTTCTAACCTCTTAGCTTTTTCTTTTAATTCATATATTTCATTTTCCAAAAATTTGTTTTTCTTTATGATTTTTAGACTTAGTTCACAAAGTTTGTTATATTCTTTTTGTAATGTATCATCATCAATAGAAGAACAAGATGAGTCGGATTGTACCTCATTTGAGTCTTGAGCCATGAGAGCAATTTCTTCATTCTTTGGCTCTTCTTCATCATCTTCACTATTGCTCCAAGCACCACTTACAAAAGCTCGTTGAGTTTTACTTTTGGGTGGTTTTGGACATTCTCCTATGAGATGACTTGTGTCTCCGTATCTAAAGCACTTTCTTTCTCCCTTTTCTTTCTTGTCGTCACGATCTTTTCGTGAAGCTTTCTTATCATCCTTAGGTTGCCTCACAAACTTTCCACGTCTTCGAAAGAACTTTTTGAAGTCTCTCACGGCCATTGCATATTCTTCATCATCACTATCCGAGCTAGATTCTTCATCATTACTTGATTGAACTCTAGCTTTCAATGCAATAGACTTCACTTTTTCTTTCTTGCCTTTAATTATTTCCGAATCCTTTTCCATTACCATTTCATGAACTTTGAGGTTTCCAATTAGCTCATCAAGTGACATGCTTGAAAGATCCTTAGATTCTTCAATTGCCGTCACTTTGGCTCTCCACTTCGGATGGAGTGCTCTAAGGAATTTCCTGACAAAATTATTGCTACAAAAAAATTCATCAAGTGCTTTAAGTGAAGAAATAATAGTGTTAAACCTAGCAAAAGCACAATCAATAATCTCATCTTCGGGAATAGTAAATTATTCATATTGTTGAACAAGAAGATCAATTTTGTTATCTTTAACTTGTGAATTCCCTTGATGAGTGACTATTAAAGATTGCCAAATTTCTTTAGCGGTTTTACACATAAAGACTCTTTCATATTCTTTCTTTGGTAAAGCATTGTAAAGCATCATTTTTGCCTCATTATTTTTAGCAATCAATTTCTTTTGATCTTCGTTATGTTTGGTAAAAGAGCTATCCTCATCGTTACCATTTGTACCATCTTTAAAATTAGCTATGTTATCACCATTAATAATTATATACCATAGATCTATATCTTTTGACATCACGTAAGTTTCAAAACGGTTTTTCCAATATATGAAACCATTAGCTTCAAATAGTGGTGGTCTTTGCATAGATTTTCCTTCTTTGTAATTTTCAAAATCCATGGATCGTTTCAAGTTTTAAAACACAATATATTTTAAAAGCTTGAGTAACGTAGCTCTTGATGCCAATTGTGGAAAACTAGAAGGGGGGTTGAATAGTTTACCGGTTTTTAAGTTAATTATCTTTAGAAACTTTACGTTTAATCAAAGATCTAAACTACAAGACAATATATAATATGCGAGAGTAACGAAAGAAACAATCAAACCACAACACGATAGTTTATCGTGGTTCAGCTACAAGGACTCTTTTTCCTTGCCCTACTCCACGCCCCGAGTATCCAACTCGAGAGTTTCTTTCACTAGTCAACAAGCTCCTTTCACCAGCGGAGAAAACCTTACACGTCGCTTACACAAGATTACCGACACAAAGCTAGATGTCGAGTTCTTTTACAAGGGTACAACCACTCCCATCACACTATGTATTTTAAGGCCTAAAATACTAACCGATCACTACTTTAAGTATACAAATGAATAGATGTATAAACCACACTAGTTTACATAAGACTAAGCTAACAAGACTTGCAACTTTATGTTGAACCTTGTAACTTTTGGTAAGAACTTGTGATCTCCTTTGCTACAAAAGATCTCACACAAATGAAGTGTTAATGAGTTAGATGAATGTAATGAGAATGTATGTGTAAATTATAATGAGAAGTGATGGATGATTTATTGCAAGTGGTTTGACATTTATACCCAAACAAGTCAGCAGCCTGGCGGACACGGCGGAACCAAACCATGGGTTCCGTCCGTGTACTCCCAAGGTTCCGCCAGGTCTGACAGACTAATGTGCAAGAAATCTTTCCTTATTAAGCAATGTCACATCCATGTTTCTACTAGTCAAACACACAATAGATAGAGTAAGAGACTTTCTAAAATGTGTAAGAAGTCTTATGGAAAGTCAAACACTCAACCTTTCCATAAATGCTCATGATGCATGTCATGATGTCATGTACATTTTCTATTTAAGGAAATATGAAAATGTTATGTTTTATATGAAATGTAAATGTACCAAATGTTTATATGAAATAAAGTCTAGTTATGCAAGTCTTAAACTATAATTATGTTTTACTAAAAACTAAAGTTTACACTTTGTCGTTAACAAAACTTAGCAAAGATCGTAAAATATAAATAAAGTTTTTAGGCGATATTTGTATTAACAGGTTTTACTTATGATCAAATAATTTTTGGGCAAATAAACAATCGACAAAAGAGGATTCGACCACCATGGTTGCAATTGTAATAACGTGCCTTGCAAAGATGCGGGCGATGTCACCTTTGTCGACTCCACCAAATAGCATTCCAACATCGCACGCATACCTTTCTAATTCAATATGATTGAAAAAGCTAAATCAAATTAATTGTTTCTACTGTTACATCCCTTACAAAAAAAACAAACATAATATAATTAAAAACTTCACCTCTATTCCACATCGTTTTGGGTTACATGTGGTGAGCTTGTGACATCCGAAAAAACCACCGACATAACAACGTCGTGTAGATCATACATGTCGGACGCGTCATACTCAATGCTTAAGCAGGTTTTGTTTCCGTAAACATAGGTCCACCTAATATATGTGGATTTAAAAAGTCGGAGTTAAATTATACATCTTAGTTATCAATAATAAAAGTAGCTTATAATGAAAGATGGAATAATCAAAAAAATGAAAAGTGCCACAGCTTCTCCAGATTCAAACCTCGTAGCGAATTCGTCGGCCACAATGGATGCAGCAGCCGCCTCCTTCTGTAGTGCCGCACGCCTGGCCACATCAACGTGTTTGTGGATTTTGTATGTCTAGTAATTAACACACTGTAAACACGATACATACAACATAAACATGTTTGGCTCCAGCTTCACGGCTAAAAAACAATTACCAAAAGCACAAATCAACATTTGATATTTTTTTTTCCAATTTGATAAAATAACCGCATCAATAAACAGAAAATATAAGCAATCCCAAACAGTTGCTTACCGTAATTTTCTGCCTTAAGGCNAGCTCGGGTAGTCACAAACCAAAACATTTTACACAAACACAGATAAAACACAATTATAAACAAAATCATAAACCACTTCAAACACAAACATAAACACGAACAAAATTAACCATAAAATATTCTGACTTTTCATACCATCTGGTGATCGGATTATCTCCCAGAGTACATTAGATATTTGTTCATTTAATATATTCCGCTAGTTGGTGGAATCTCTGGTACGCTTGGTTTTGTAAATGAGTTTGATGAGTGGGGCATTAGGATAAATGGAAGAATCTGGAACAATCTTCCTAAATGGTGTTGTTGTGGATGCAGATATGGAAAAGGTGTGGTGGAAGTTTCTGGCATTTGGGAAGACTAATGAATCAGTGGGCATGTATATAGCATTACAACAGGTTAACGAGGCTAAACAGTGCCCAAAACGGGGAAATCTGTAATGAACAGTGGTTCAAACAGTTTTCTAACGGGGCAAGAGCTACAGTAGTCCGTTGTACTTGGACCAATACAATTGTGAAACATATATACCATGTATGTACACTACACAGTTAACTTTTGTACCTACTCATTTGTAACCACATATTGCACCTTAATAATTCCGTAATTACCCTGTAATATGCGTACTTTTAACGGATCAAAATTTGGGTTTTAGTATATATTATAATTCAGCATTCTTATTTTTATTCTATTATAATTTATATTTTAATTTAATTAATGAAATGTTAGTTTATTTAAATAAATGGAAAAGAAAAAGAAAAAGAAAAAGTCAGACCCATAAAGTGGTGTTAATGTGGTGTCATGATGAAGGGTGTTTTTTATGTTAATTTGAAATGTTAACATTGATGTGCTGTTAAGGTGGCGCCATTTTTCTGATAACTCAAGTTATCATACCTTGTGATCTATGAAAAGACAAATCACGTAACATTATAAGTTGTGTCGATTTCAAGTTATTTTAATTGGAAATTAGTAGAAACATGTATAGTCACTCAATAAAAGTATATAAATTTGAGTATTTTCAAAAGTTAGTTAAACACATGAATTTACAATAGAGTATTAGTTTGAGTCATTCCAATAGAGTATTAGTTTCAGTCATTCCGAAATCTATGTGTAACTAAAATATTACTTGAACAATTAACAGTATATATATACTTTTTGTAGAAGACAGTATCAAACAATCACATTATCACTCAATTTACAGAATCCGTCACTTGAAGCAAGTAGATTTTTTTTTTGCAACGGTAATGCAACTACGCAAGAAAATATCATCACTTATACACTAATCATAAAATTCACTTTGAATGATCATTGCTCATTTGGGAACACGCATCAAAGTTCGATTAATCAAAGATACGTCAGTGACTAAAATCAAAATAAAATCAAAATACATCAAATAGATGAACTTGAAGATTGCTTGTCATTTTTTTCTCCGGTAAGACCATTAATGTTCATCATTTTTTATTGAAAAAAAAATTGTTTTAAACACCACAAAAACATGATACAACAAATAAGCTCGATATCCAAGAACCCACACACCCTCTATGCAAACCAAAGATGACCAAAACCGCACACCTGATGTATGAGTAATCTGCACCACCCGCACCAGTGTTTCAAGAACTTGAAAATTGCACGCATTTGGTCTTCGTACCCACTGTTGAAGACCAATCTATGGCGATTTTCTAGATATCATCTTGATTTATTTTAATAGTTTACCATTTTTAACTACCGTTGAACACTTGTGCATTTATGTTTTTCCAGAATAAATAATCTGTAACCCACACAGTGCAAGCCCACAACAGTTTACTCACCTTTGGCATTGATGAATTACCATGGATAAGCATACTTTTAGCAGTAAATGTGTCAACCATATCAATGTTAATCATCTAGTCTAACACAAATTCTACATTAAACCAGTTCAACAAATTTTTTTTGTAGTGTACACATGTTTATAGATACGTAAAAATAATTTGTGATTTTAACTTGGCCGTCATGATGTTTTTACATTTAGTCTTGAAGTAAAAAAAAAATGGGGGGTATTTCACATAAGTTTACTCACAAATGCTCATTGATGGGTGCCACATAATATGCAGTAAAACCTCCTTTAACTTGTCAGTGTGGCTTTTGGAGAAAAGTTGCAACTTATGTAAGGATGATTCTCACTTATCACATTTTTACGACTATAAGCCAATCTAAATAATGTATGCTTTATCGTGTTTTAATACAACTATAAGTTACTCCCTCCGTCCCACATTAAGTATCCATAACAAAAAAACACAAAGTTTTAGGTGTAATAAATTATTACTATTGATTGTTAACCAAATGACAAATATACCCTCAATTAATATAAAAGCACAAATTTTTAGGTGTAATAAATTATTACAATTCATTATTAATCAAAGGACAAAAATGGAAATTTAGTCATCAAGATTCCTTCATTTATTGTAATGGACACTTAATATGGGACAATCAACGATACAATTGTGGACACTTAGGAGGCGTTTGTTTAAGGGGGTTGGATTGGGTTCACGGAATTCAAGAAGAAAACCAATGTTTGTTTGAAATCCACATGTTTTGGATTTGGTCTCAAGTATGAAAATTTGGGGTTGTGCTAAAGAGATGAAATAGGTGGGTTTAGAAAATTTGTGGGCCCGGTTTTTCATTTGTGTCTATCTCTTTCTTATTAAATGCATGCACTATCAATTTAAAATAATATTTATATGTAAATCTAATTTTTTTCATTTACATATATATTTTTTTAATATATATACATCAAATCCAAATCTTTATCATAATCCCAATCTAAATCCAAATACTAATCTTAATCTTAAACCCATCTACAAACCAAACGGGCCCTTAATATGAGACGGAGGAAGTAATAAGCCTTTTTTTCTTCAGGAAAAGCCTAAGCTATTTCAAAAAACCTATCCAAACACCCTTTAAATCATATCTCATACATGCCTTCAACAATATATGTAACAACATATGGAATTAACACCATAATTAAACTTACCTGCTTGCTAATCCAGTTTTGTGAATGAAAATCAGAAGCAACAACCTGGATCTTGCATGTGTTTGTGCTAACAACCACCTGAAAAAGATAGCTGAGTTACAACCGAAAATAAACACCTACTTTTGAATTAAAGCAATTCAAAATTATTACATAGAGCCTTTAAACATGGAATTGAGATAGTAGCTCATATACGAGTCTATTATGTCAAAAGGACAGGAATATATTTCACTCTTAATGAATACCTTTCACTACTGATGTCAAACGATTAACGTAATCAGTTTATACTTGTTATTAGAAAGATCAATTGCATAAAACATATGATAATACTGGCCATCCGATGAATATACACAATCAAATACCCCCAAAAAGCAACCTCATAACATAAAGAGTTTTCAAAAACAACCATAATAACTATCTCCGTATTTCATGTATATCAAAACATACCTTCAAAATCATACAAAGACAGAAAATCATACACATGAAACACATACCTTCAAAATCATACAAAGACAGAAAATGATTGATCTAATGACTTTGCTTCAATCTGTAAAAGGATTTAGCAAGTTGGTTAGTACATAATTGCATTTTTAATAAAGCTCCTTAAATTAAAAAGGTTGTCTCTTACCTCCACCATTTATTCCCCTTCTTAGCCATACAAAACTTCTAAGATCGCCCTATTCTCGATAACCATTAACCAGATTTATAGATATTTTTTTTTATAAACACGTCTATTAGCAAGCACATAAAATTAATAAAAGCACTCATGCTCCAAATGACCTTATAATTACGAATTGGTGAGAGTAAAATAGTCAAAGCCAACAAAATTTCAACTGTGTGACTTCTCCTAGGCTCCCATGAAGTAACAAAAAGGACCCATAAAATGTACTTTAAAGTATGTTGCAGTTTTATGTGGCATTTCGTCAAATTAGTTATGTGCATACACCAAATTCTACAATGGAACATGTAGTATATTGAATTGACATAAATAAACAGAATTGAAACTGTCATCAGCATAAAAACCAATATAAAGAGCTTATTTGTGATTTAATATAGTAACAACCCTTTCGGGAGTTAAGAGATACCAGTGCAGATCATAATAGGAAGCATTAGGCAAGCTTCCACACACAGAGTAGATATCAACAAAATTTAACTCGCTTCTTAATTATAAAAGTTAAAAAACTAACCACATGAAGTTTGCTTCAATATCTGTTTTCTTTGATTTTGATAACACATAAATACAAAAATCTTCAAATCAATCAACTTGAGAATTCATAATAACAAATAAAATATAAGACTCACCTAAAGTAAAGATGACAATTTAAATGAAGTGAAGATAATAGTACCATTCAATATCTATTTTTTCAGCTTTCTAAATAAACCTAAATAATGCTTCATAGTGGCGTGCACACGGTTTGGTTTGGGTCGATTTTTTGCTAAAACCGAAACTGAATCGAAATATTCGGTTTTTATAAACCCAAATTCATAACTGTTCGGTTTTTGGCGGTTCGATTTTTTCGGTTTATTATCGGTTTCAGTTTGGGTTTTCTGTTATTTCGGTTTTTAACCGTTTTATATTTGGGTGTGACCAATTTATACCAACAGATTTGTTTTTTTGTAGAAAATTGGTTATTTTTCTGTCAGTCTAAGCATAATAATGTTCATCCCATATTTCTACAATTGCAAACATATAGATAAGAGACAAACACGTGCAAGTGAACATATACATAGTATGATCATTATCACATATGTCTTGATATATTGTCATGAAAAGCCCATACTATTTTTTTTCTTTTTCTGTTAAGTCAATACGTCGTATCCTAAATCTTGGATACGCCGTATTGGCTATACAGTTGAATACTCCGTATACACAAACTAGAATACTTGGTACACGCATGAGAATTAAATACATCATATCCACAAGATGGAATACGTCGTATGCTAAGCTGAAACTAATACGTCGTATCCATGAATTTGGACATGGATACGTCGTATTGGCCTATCTGATGCAGAAAACTGTAGTTTCTGCAGTATCCCATTTTAACGCAACACCAACTGATTTAACACGAAACCAAACATGTATTTACTTCATAAAAACTTTACATAACATTTATTATTCGCTAAGACCCATACATAACCAAAATGGGTCATTTTAGGCTAGAATGGCATACTAAACACCCTTTAAACTTTAAAACATTACATAACTACTACTTTAACCCACAATTCTGAGTTTGCATATTTATACAAGAAAACATAACAACCTAGGCGTTTCTTGGTGAAAGAGCGTGTAGGGGAAAAGCTCAATACCCACAAGTTCTACCGAGAGCTAAGTCTCGCCCTTCTTAACCTTGGATGCAACGCCACTAGCTTTACCTAAAAGATAAAACATGACAAAGTAACATAAGTAAAGGCTTAGTGAGATGGCATATAAAAGACTAAACATAAACATGTCACAATGCATTAGTTACATTGCGAGACCATGAGTACTAGCTAGCCACTAAGTATTAGTCGTCCACAAAGGACGTTATGAACCCTTATTGGTTCAACATAACTAAGAATTCTCTAGTCATCCACTTAGGATGTCTAAATTTCATTTTAGAACATGTGATCACATATTAGTATGTTTCGTCCACTTAAGATGTCTAAATCCCATCTTTGGGTCATAACGCATATGGATACGCGAATCATCCACTTAGGATGTCTATTTTAATCATGTTGATGAGACGAAAAGTGTTACGCTTTTAGGGGGTCATTTAAGCCCTAATTCGTATAAATGTGATCAAATATTGCCCTAAATCGTTCCTTTTGTCATTTTAGGTACTTTTGAGAGGAATTCTAGAAAACATGCACATTTGGACGTTTTTGGAGCATAAAAGTGAAGAAAACGACAAAGTCTTAAAGAAGCAGGATTTTACAACCTGACGGCGTCAGAAGTCACTAGGTGACGCCGTCAGCAAGGATGACAAAAGAGTGGAATTCAATCATCAAATGACGGGCCAAAAGATTTCAAGAATTTACACCTGACGCCGTCAGGTGTTAAAAGGTGTAGGCCGTCAGGAACAAAGTTAAGGAGAGACGGCCTAGAAGGTTTTACATGCTGACCACATCCCAAATGGATCTAGGCCATCCGAGAACCCTAATGGCGGCNTGAAACAGGCATCAGCTGTAATATTTTTTATCTCTTGTAATGCTTAATAAAATTTGTGTTAGTAATTTGGTTTCAGAATCCTGAGGTGTACCATTTTAGTATGTTCCATGCTTCACACCACATAATGCCTGTTCCAGCCTCACAAGAGGAAGTAAGCATCTTTCTATGATGTCTCCATTCGGGGCAGTTGATCTTTCGTTACATTAATACTAATCGATAAACCTAAAATTGGCAGATCGAGACTGAAGTGAATGCTGTAGAAACAGTTACTAAGAAACTCTGCGCAATGAGAATTATATTGGATCGGGTTATTCTGACTTCAACTGGCGTGCTTCTTGGTTGCTGGCAGGTAATTCAATAATCGTTTAGATAGCGCCTTCATCCATGCTTGGATTTCCTTAATAAGTATTTTTTGTTCTACTTAGGTGATCTCGGGGACAGATCCTGTTACTATTCGCTCTAGATTGAGGAATGCTCTCCCACATGCTCCAGAAAAGCAACTTGTAAGAACCTTAGTAAATTACCAGCTTTCCCTTAAAAATATTTTTATGGAAATTTAAATGATATGTGAATGTTAAACTCTAGTTCTTGATTTCACATCCACACTTATGCAAATATCTGGTCAATTTGTTCTAATTGCTATTATCTTTTAGGGTACAAGCTATTAATGATTCATGTACTTATACATTAGATTCATTATGAACTACGGACCGATAAAAATTTCGTTATGCATGATATACTTGCATTTATGCATAATATACTTTGCATTTATTATTCATTATGCATAATTTTTAGTTATGAACAATTAATATTTTAGGAAAAATATATATATGCATAATGAATCAAAACCGAAGTATATTATAGTAGTTCATACTGGATCTAAAATTCTAAAGTATAAATACATTAATCATTTTGTAGCTTTTACCCTATCTTTTACTGTATTTTATGTTTTGGAGGAAGATGTCTGGAAAGGTAAATAAAAATCCCAAATTTGACATTGTGGGGGTTTGAGTAACTTTTCTTGCTCGCCATAAGGAGTGGAAGTTCAGTTTTAAGTATAAAATGAAATTTGTCATAATCGAACAATTTTGAAAATTTTGGGTACTTAAATGTGGCAAAAATAAAGCTTTCGCTCCTATATGTTTCAAAACTTAGATGCTCACTACTAAATTTGTCAAAAAACTGAACTGTCACTCCGATTGACGAGGGTAAAGTTTACTCATACCCCATATAAATCACTTTTTGGGATCTATGGTTACCTTTCTTGGTTATAGTCCCTTGTTTTTCTCTGAAAGTTCTTATGTAACCTCACATGTGTGATATTCAATTTCCCACCTCTAACCGACTACTGTTGACTTTTATGGTGTAGTATGCTCCTGCGATACTTCATACCTCACTTGCAAGGATTCTTGGTCACCCTAAAAATTCATCTGAGGTTGGTAGTCTATTTTCTTATTATGTTGAGGTTTTTATTGTCGTTAAGCTGTACAATGTATAATTGGAACTCCATATGGTTTCTTGGATTTACTTCAGAGTCAAACTAACCCTTTGACATCTCATTTTTACTTTTAAGGAATGGGATCCTGCTTCAGAACTGAAACACTTCCATGAACTAGTAGCTCGTTTGAACAACCGCATCCGTGGAACTAAGGTATATTATTGGCTCTTTTCATTCATGTAGTTTTTTCATTATATAAATTCCTACATAACAATGGGGTCAAAAGGAGAATCTTTGGTGTGCAACAATTTTCATTGGTTTTTGTAGCATTACTTCTGGGGTTTGCCCAATTAAATATTGTTAGACACGTCTGCTTTTTCTAAGTAACATAAAATGAAATTAAAAAATGAATTGTTATTTGGAACGTACGACCTCCATCGCATGAAAGTTGCAACAAATTTTCAACCTGAAGCTCTACTATCATGTTAGTATCATGAGTATTGTTGATAATTTTTGTTTTAGCTTTTTCTTATCTTGTTAGTCACCGGAGGATATGTTACACATTGACTAATAGTCAAACGTCTAAGGAATTACCAATAGTCAAACACATTTCATATTAAAGTATGAAGGAGGCCTTAATTAAGTATGAGAGCTTTTGTATTTTGCCTTATGTATGAAATGCAGCCTTATTTAGACTGTAAACCAGACTACTAATATATATTTTCTACTTTTTTTTCTTCCTATAACAGTATGAGAGCTTTTGATTTGTTGTTCGTCATTATAATCCTATCTTTTACTGATCCTAACACTTCCCTTTGTGTTTATCAGGCTACTATCTCTGAGCTTTGGTACGTGGAAGAGTATGATGTATTGGCTTTGGCATTAGACGGAAAAATGAAAATACGCCGTTTTCATATGGGATGTTAGAAAGCCTGAGGCTGAGAGTAAAAAAAGATGTAGTCCCCACAAATTAAAGTTTGTGATTGCCTTCATATACATACTGGTTCTCAGCAATCACATGGATCTGGTTGTAGTCTTGTAGCTAATCGCCTAATCTCATAGTTATAGCACATGTGAATATTCCTACTTGGCAACTTGCCATGGTTGATTTCTAAGTAGAATGTGGCCATTGTCATGTAATCTATATATACATGGAGAATTTACTGGATGGTAAATTACGTAGGAGACATGAAGTGCACCGTCTCTTCTCTTCACCTTCCACACAGCTATGCACAATCCCTCACTTTTCCGGTTACAAAATTGTCTGTTTTTTCATTTGGTGTGTCTTGAAAATAACCGTCTAGTTTTAAATTTGGGCAAAGAGCATTGTTACTTTTTGTTTTGTTGTGTACTCACCCTTGTCTATTATATTTATTTTGTGACAATTTTACCATTTCACATTTATAAACACTCCTCTTATTGCGCACGGGCAAAATGATTATAAGTTACACATAATAGACTTGAAATTCAAAAGTAGGATGTATATAATAGGTAAAAATAAAGATGACTACACAAAAAAGGCAAAATGACAAGTTAATTACAATTTTTTATTTATTTATTTATTATTTTTTTTGAGCTTTAAATTTCAACTATTAAAAGAACAATTAGAAAGTCAACATATATACGGTGTACATGGTTGTCTTGACTTTCAATGACTAACAATCATCATGAATGATGAAATTTAGAAAAAATAGGTTTTAATCAAATTGAAAGTGACTGTTAGTTTATTAAATTTACAAAGAAATTGTCAATGAACCTTCTTTCAAGTATTAACAAAGATTTCAAGAAAATAAATAACAAACAATTTAGGATCAAGTGAATCCCGTACGTGCAGTGTGGGGTTTGGGACATGAAGCCGGGATAGAATCAGAGCTGAGGCCTATAGTGAAATTTATACTTTTATGAAGTTGTT
>LBNU01001526.1:11364-34138 GCA_014162995.1 Artemisia annua
TGTGACCCGATAATCTTTGTTCATTGCTTATTTATTATTAGTTAAAGTTAGAGGACTAAAAGTGTTAATTAGAAACCTTACAACCGAATGTCTGTTAATTCGGTTTGGACAAAAGGAAGGGTTGCAACGTTTCACTTTGCAACGTTCCAAAAGTTATATAAACCCAAAACATGTAAACGTTTAAAGGCTAATGAAAAAACAGATTTACTTATTCATATTATTTGCAACTTTACATATCGATCTATACATAAGTTTGGGACAACAAAAACTACACCAGAAAGCATATGGGTCAAAAACTCAAAATGGGTAAGAATTAATAAAGTTGTTTGCACTTTCTTTAACAGGGAGGGCACCGAACTGGCTTTACGGAGAATTTCCACGAACAGAAAAGTGAAAGTTGAGTTGGACAGAGTGGAGGATGAACTCAACGGCAACTAACTATCTCACAATATATACATCACAAATATATCTCATGTGTCCTTAACAAGACATGAACACACAACTATATGTTTGGAGAGCTTCTCACACAACATGGATACTATTAGGACACACAAGCCATCTGGTACTCTTCTTAAAATCTACTCATCCGAGCCGAGAGAGTCAAAGAGCAGCCAATGAGAATTAATGCTCTACAAAAACAATCTGACATGATTTCAACGGGTGGAACATGGAATAAGACATCTCTTCAAATTGCTTATCCAATACCATTTCCGGAAAATAATTCATCATCATAGGAAGTGAGGCTCCTTACTATAGGTAACGCCGCTCTTCGAGAAGCAACCTGAAAAAAAAAATGAACTCTAAATTTTCTCTTGTTTCTTTTTGAACAATTTAAGCTATATATTTTATGTTTAGTTTATTTATTTTTAAAGAATTTATATTCTTTTCTTAGAAATGTTAAAGGATCTAATGATTAGTTCAATGTATCTTTTCATAAATAGTTTCTTTTTCATTGTTTTAATGGACATCATGCAAAGAAAAAATCATTCCTTTGAATATAGATGTACATGGTGCAAGGCAGCAAGGGTAGTGGAAATTTTTTGGGTTGTGGCCTTGTGCCATGATAGATTCGGCAGACATATTGTGTATGACCAAAATTCATGTTCAGGTTATGAAACAAATGACTTATTCAATCAACCCGAGTTAATGAATAGTAGATGGTTCATATAATAAAGTTTCATTATGTGGGTTATGACTATGTCGTCTTTCATGAGATACCAAACTAACACAATCAAAAGCATCATAAATTACTACGTATTAATTGAGCTTTAGCTTGGTTACTCAAATATGTGCCACCGAATGAACTTACATATACGGATTCATCATTCATGGCTCTTGATACCATGAAGAAGCCAAAGGCAAGAAGTCTAGCTTTTATTTGTGTTTGTATATATATGTTATTTTGTGAGTCTCGGGTACCTATAACACATGTTACGCGTGAACCTGGTTTTGGTGATGTGTTATTGAATCATGTAATAGATACAAAAACTGACGTGATAACCTTTTACCTATAAGAGCGGTGTGTATGGGGGCTCTATAAGCATTTTTGTGTTTGTATAGCGACTGCGCCTTCACCATGGTGTGCGTCATGAGTAACTTAATTTCTTCTTTTCTTTGATTGTTTCTGCATGTGCTTGTGTTTGTATTTGTTATTTTGTGGGTACCAGTGCACCTTTAACTCCATGTAATCAATGAGACTATTTTTGATGCTATGTTATAGGTAGAAAAGATGACATGACACCTATAACATGTTACTCGTACTATATAATACAAAACCGCCCCTTGCGTGACTTAAACAGTTTGTGGATATATACATAATACATGCTTGATTTTGTTGGTTAATAAGTTTGTGGGACACATGATATGGTTCATAGTTTTCGTGGTGTATATATGATTTGGCGTTTAACAGTTGCAAATGTGTTGGTTTTATGCAATATTTGTTGATTGAATGCGAACTGAACCTTTAAATGGCTAAGTATATGTATACAGGCTTATCACATTTCATCTTTCCACTCATTTGAGCCATTGAAACTCACTTCTATATATGCAATTGTAAAAACCGTAAAATTTGACTCAGTTTATTAAAGTTAAAATTTGACATTTTTAAATTGGTAAATTTCTATCTGATACGGGTTCAATGCAGTGTGACCCATTTATTCAAACTGAAATGTAAATTATCCGTAAATGCAAACTAGCTGGCCCGTAGATGACTATAACTACTCACTAGTGATTTGGAGTATACAAACCATTTATCTAGTCTCACTACTCACTAGTGATATTAATATTAGGGAGTTGATTTGTACACTCTCACTTTTGATTTGCACACAGCAACTTATGAAATAAAAGGTTGTACATTTATATGCAGCTTCTCCAGATTGCCCACAAAAAAATAGAAGTGTGCCAATCAACTGTATGAAGATTTAACTTTATAAACATATTTCTCAATTTACCTGTTTGACCCGTGTTAAATGAGACATTGTGAGAATCAAATGACANAAGCTATTAAGCTCCGTTAATGTGTTTGGGTAACCTTATTTGAAAATTAAAGCTTATAGGATTTTTGCGGGTCAAATGAGCTTTTTCATAGTGGATAGAGCATTAAGCTTAAGCTGACCCAAACACCCCGTTATTGGCAATATGTGTTTAAATTCAACAATGAAATCAATACAATGGCTTTTTTAATGTCACTTTCAATCTCGTTTTTATTAGGAAAACTCAGTCTTGAAGTTCACTTTACTCTTTTCTTGAGTCATCTGCTTCAACTCTGAACATAATAATTGAATCGTATCTCAATCTTTGTCAAACACCACACTGAGTTCAATAGTGTAAGTGTGCTTGGGTTATTTGCAAATATTGTGCTTATTGCAAAACATGCAACAAAAAAGGACCCTCAACCAGCTAAAAGTTCCACCAAAATACATAAAACTCAACAGACCTTGACACAATGATAGCACTAAAACTTGCGGAGCAACACTTGAATGTACAAATCTGAGATTGTGAAGTAAAACACTTACCACTTGAACTTTGAATGAACTGGACATCGGGGTTGACGAACCTTGCTTAAATGCCCCCATCCATCTTATACGTGATGTCAAGTCCAGTCTCTTAAGAGTAAATCCGCATAAGCAGGTCACTTGTATATGTCTAAGGAGCGTAATATGCCATTATTAAAACTGAGCCACTTCATGATCAAAAACTCTACTACATTTTGTGTATTCATATTTATTATGTACCATGAGAATCAGAAAATGAATATGGATTTGATGAAGACATTAGAGATTAGCTGAGAAGCTTCATGAGATCACAAGTAACTATCGTACATGTGGAAGACTTCCAAATGGGAGTTGAAAGCCTTCAACATAAGGTTAATCTCACACCTTCTATGCTCACTTTCCCTGGTATTAGTCAAATAAAGTCATGGAAGTGCTTTGAAGATCCAAGCTTTGGTCTTGGAATACTATACGAGAATGACTCTGGTGAAATAGGTTGATGAGAATAGACGAATTAAGGAAGTTCAGCTTGGGTACAAAGGTGAGGGAATTGTTGAATCAAGATCTCCGCAAACTGACTACCATTTTGGATGATGATCAAAAGGTATAGCTTGGGTTATTTGCTCAGTACTTGGATGAAAGACTCAGGTTTCAAGGTATTTGGAAATTCATGGAGAAATGTATTGGACACCGAAGCTGAAGTCTATATTTGCCTACCAGTAGAAGACCTGCATGATCTACCGTTTGGGGGAGATTGTTTGAACACAAAAAGTGTAAATCATAAGTGTATGGACTTCTATGTAATATTATGTAATAGATAGGGTATGTTGTGTAAACGTTTGTGTTGTTGTGAGATCTCCTACTCTCGCAAAACTTGTATAGTTGCGAGAGGAAGCTAATAGGTTGAAAGGTCTCTTAACGTTTGGTTGTAAGGGTATAAATACCCCCTACCTTGTGGGTAATATAAGGTGTGTGTCAATATCATATCTTGCGAGACTTTCCCTCATATTCTCTCTCGTTTCTCTCTCTAGCATAGAAGTGTTTACATCAACTCTCTCTCTCTCTCTAGTTTAATATTAGGCGTGTGATTGTGGTGACAACACTTTCCAAAATTTATTACGGAGTATTTACTCATAAAAAGTCACTGTGAAAACAAGCTTTAATGTGTTTACACTTTACATGTTTCATCATCCTTAACGTTCACCCAGTAGTGGTGCAGGTGATCTATAGAATCGTTCGTCTGTGTTCTCGTCCAACTCAGCAACACCTTTCTTGTCATAATTATCACCAAGTGTAGTTCCTCTTGTACCATTTGCTCTATGACCCGTATCCCCTGAAACATTTGTCACATTAACTAAGCAAACATGCACAAAAAAAAAANAAAAAAGAAGTTGACATTCGTAATGAAAGTCATGTGATGAAGCACAAATACGTCAAAAGATGAGCACAAAAGGGATATGATCCAATATAATGTTTCAAAATATCATATACAAGAAACTATAGCTATACTATTTTTGTGAACAACTAATCAAGAAAATCTAACCTGAAGGTCGAGTAACACCAACTTTACGACGCTTATGCCTTATGACCAAAACACCCACAATAGCCCCCAAAATCAAAAGCACTGGTATACAGATTCCGAGTATTATTGGCAATTTAGTCGTCATATTTTCGTCACTCCCAGGGCAGGACTTTCCTTTGGTACACAACAAAGTGTTTCCCGTATATCTATTGGATGATTTACAAAAGGTATAAGTTAATGAAATAATAAAAGTAACAAGTCGAGTAAAGAAGAAAAGGAATTCACTGCGTACATAAAATTTAACTTGGAGTTTCGTAATAATGATTTGGGTATGGATCCACTGAATTGGTTATTTGCCAAGTTTCTGCATTAAAAATTAGATATTTAAAATTAGAATATTGTTCTCCAAAGCAATAAAATGAGATTATATCTGAAATGGTCAAGATTAATTTATTAAATTTATATAACTGAGCCAAAGCAATTAGGAAAAACTCACAACTGTTTGAGATTTGGCAAGGCGCCAAGAAAACTAGGGATTGATCCAGTCAAGCTATTGTTATGCAAATCTCTGCATAATTATTATGCATTTTAATATTAGTCAACACCATTTAATCATAGGGACATAATTAGTAAGCTGATAACTAAACTTACAATATTTCAAGAGCATCCATATTACCAAAATTTGGAAGTGGTCCAGAAAGGTTGAAACTATCAAGCTTTCTGCAAAATTAAAAATCATCTAACTCATCGGATGATAATCAAAATACAAATAAAACTTAGTCGTTTTGGTTTTCAAAGTAATGAAATATGATTCTTACATTGATGTTACACGAGGTGTGGGATCGTTGTTGCATACTATCCATTCCCATGAATATGGTCTAGGGAGACACGGGTCTCCACCCCATTCTTGTAAAATTTCAAATGCGTTTTGGAGAGAAGATAATCCTTCAACTAATAAAACAATATCATTCATATTATGTACATTATGTATAATATTTTGTTATAGATCTTGTCTACTTTTTGATACATTGTGCTTCACCATTAAAGAAAATGGAAATCAAACCATGCTATCTACCAAGAGTAGGAAAAAAAATAAAAATAAATAAATAAATAAATAAATAAATAAATAATAATAATAATAATAATAATAATAATAATAATAATAATAATAATAATAATAATAATAATAATAATAATAATAATAATAATAATAATAATATACTTTCTGGCGGGTGTGATCTAAGATATGTTTTCCTTGCTTCTAGACCTTAATTATGCTAGCTAAACAGACTAGAAGCTTCTCATAGTTCTGGTATATAAGGCAACTGCTGGTAAAATATATTTTTGATGATCTTTATGTAAAATAATATATAAGAGAATATGGATATTGACCTTTTTTTGGAAGTAAAAGAAAAAGGTCGCTGCCCCAATAATAGAATGGCAGATTATTATTCGAATCGGGTTAAACAAATAAGATAGAACTACTTCCATCTATCTCCGATAAACAGATATTGAGAGATATATAGAAGAAAGATATCTAGGAGAGGTTATTAGATGATTAGGTGGCCAATCAATCTCTGGATTGGGGACAACTATGAATGCCGGACTACGTGTGTGGTTGAGTTATCGGGCTGGGATGATATCCTCTTTTCACTGATAATAAGCAAAAAAAAAGTACCGTGTTCAGGCTTGAGATATATAAGAGTTTTTAGCTGGAGATATTCATAATAAGAGGAGAATCACGAGAGAATTCTTGTGCGGGTATTGAATATAGAGATAAATCGGGCATAATAAAGATATATAGATAGAGATAGATAGATATACTTGTTGATATATGCTCTCAGAGATAAGAAGATAATATAGAAACATAGATAAGAGGTGGATAATATAAGGAGCTTTATGGTGATAGAGAAGACAGATCTTCTACGCCATGCTGATATATTACTTTACTCTTGGGATGGTGGGCTTGATGTTTTGTGTTGATCTTACGGGGTGCGTCACCTATAGAGAAGGACATAATATATTAATATAAATTTTATCAGAGAAAAATCGTGGATTATTTGAAAGCCGGCACAACGTAAACGTCGTCAAGTAAGAGGCTAAATGTGTGGAGTATCGGATATGTGTTCTCGCCTCTCAATTCTCCTCTTTGGAGAATAGAAGAGAGCGGCAGTACTCTTCTAAGCGTATTTCGACGTTTCTCTATGACTCAAGAGCATTGGAAGCAGCGGCTGGCGTAATAATATTCTTTAATAGGATTGGTTTTCGCTATTGGCTAGAGGTGTGGAGCTCAGTTTGGTTTCTCGGCTCAACCCACTAATTTCTTGTAAAATCCTATTTATTGTTATAAAGTGGTGGTTTATAATTAAAAAAAATAAAAATAAAATAATAATAATAATAATAATAATAATAATAATAATAATAATAATAATAATAATAATAATAATAATAATAATAATAATAAAGAAGAAGAAGAAGAAGATAGGCACGTATTAAAGAATGTACCATCATTTTTGTTGGTGCCATCAGTGAGGGCATTACTGATCGAAAAAAACTCTGCCGCATTAACAATAGGGGGAAGAGTAGACACACCGATAGGGTCTATCGTGAAGGTAGTATTGAGGGTGATTGTGAGATTACTAAAAACGTAACTAGTCACATTTCTGAACTGGAGTGAAATTGGGAGTGAGTAGGGTAGATCGTCTACGAGAATCCTGAAGGCTCGTAATTCTGCAGGATTGTGGCTTTCGACTTCCGAGAAATACCAGTTTAAGTAGGTTGGGTAACGAATCGAGTAACTCATGATACCTACTCCTATGATTATAGTACGATTATTGTATAGTGCAGAAATTGCGTTTTTTAGGACTGCTTGAGGAGGATTATCGGGCATATCACTAGTATCTATGAACGACGATGCATCATTTCTCACATTTAGTAGTCCAGTGCCTGCGCCTATGGGTTCCCAGATTCGATCATAAGGGTCCATTGGAAACCTTAAAAATAACAAGAGTTTGCATATACAAATTCAGTAGTGTAATGCATACAAAAAAATAAAATATAAAAAATAAAAAAATCATATTCATGAATGAAACAGGTTTTTGGGATATCTAACATATTCGTGTGAAGCCTACAAAGGCTTTAAAAAAATAAACACACCCACGTTGAAGTAAAATTTTATGCAGCTAGTTGTAGCATTTGCTCTATGACTCGATCGTATTCCCTGAAATTATTGTCACAAAAAACTAAGCAACTATGCAGCTAAATGGTAATTAATGATATGATGGAGCAAATTATTGCAATTATATCATTAATTGTGAATAACTTAATCAATTATCCAAAGCGGAACACTAGCTTTTCGTCTATGCCTTACGATTAAAACACCAGCTTTGATCTTTTGCATCAAAATCTTGTTGTGCATCAACATATACCAAGTCGAAAATTTTGTGTAATATAATATCAAAATTTCGTTTTTTGAGCATTAACTAAGAAAACGTTAAAAACTCAAAATTAGAAAAACTTTCTTCACAACATTTTTATGCACCAACATCCTCCTCTATATCCAGGTTAATTTTCAGAAATTGCTGAGAAGTTTTTATTTTTTCGAATCTTTTTTACACTTATCACAAATATTTGTCTTTTTATTTGATCTCTTCACTATAGACATATATATACATAGATATATACATATTTCCACTACAAAAATCACAAAGTACTTCTTGAGATGTCGCGCATATTTTTATAAACTAATCAGACAATTTTCTTATGATTAATGAAAAACAATTTAGAAAACATAACGTGCAATTGTACCTTATACTTTCATTTGTTCCATAAGCAACCCTCTCGTTCATGAGCAACGCATAATTTGTGCCGATGTTGTTGTACATTTGCGAGTCAAGGCTACGTACTTCAAGGGTCGATATAAATGGAAACTGGTTGGGCTTTGTTTGAGCTACACATACGCTAATAAATTTACTTTTCACAACATAAATAGCTTCATACATTTTCGATGCAGATACATTTACAGTGACCCAAAAGTTTCCATTGAATTGAAGATCAAACGTCGGAGGAGATGACATTCTGTCATAGTTACCGTAGTTAAAACCTGCACGAACCAATACTTTTTCCCCTTGTGTGGCATCTATAGAATAACAGTTCTTCTTACGCGTAGTGAAAACCCTCATAGTGTCCATAACACGAGAAACTGTGTAGTTTGGTTGCACCGTGTGTGTAACACCATTCGAGATTAAGTCAGTGTCTCCTTTCCATACAATTGTGTTTTCATCTGTGAAAGAACCTGATGCTCCACAATCTATGCTCACAAAAACTGCAAAGTAAAAAAAAATCAACCAAGCGTTCCATATAAATAATAACCAAATAATTCGGATTACAAAATAGAGCAAGCTTACCTTTGCCAGAAACCGACACCGATAATATGCATAAAGCTATATAAACTAGAAGCCACAGATATTTCTCCATCGAGGAGCAAGAGAAAGAAGAAGGCATGATCAGATAAGAAATGGTCTTTTATGCTCTAGGCTGGTGAAGTCAAGTTGGTGGTTACCATAATAAAATAAAATAAAGTAAGATTTAATTAGGCCTTCGGTATACTTCTATCGTTCTATATTCCAATTTCTGCAAGTAGGGAATTATAAAACAAAGTATAAAGCATCTAGTGATGTAATAATAGTAATAGTTGGGTCAAAGTATTTTTAACAATTCTAAATTTGCACAACTAGCATAAAGTTTAGGAAATATCAAGTATTAGAGATATAATGATTAATCGCTATAATCGCAATAAAATAAAATTAGTCGATAACCTAGGTGTAATAAAAACTAGACTAATTAAATCACTCATTAATTACTATATATTGTAAGGGTTGCAATAGACGGAAAGATGTTATATTTTTGTAAATCAAAATATGTTTATTTTTTTTGGTTTAGGAAAGGGAAATTGATATGTACACGGCAGTTTTTTTTTAAGAGCGGTGAGCGTTGAGTGTTGTGATCTTTAATGTTCGTTTTGCATGTAGCAAGTAACTTTATCTATTTTACGGAATGCTCGTTTTCCAACATTCTATGTTTGTCACAGAGTAGTGTGAAATTTTTTGGAGTAGTGAGCAATGAGTATTTTGATTTTTAGTAGTCGTTTAGCAATGAGCGATAAGTTTTGCTATTTTTTAGGAATGCTCATTTTTCCAATGCTTCTTTAAGAAGCGGTGAGCGGTAAGCTGTGGCTATTGCTCACAGATACTGCGCACAGCTCAGTGGAAATGTGTTAAACTTTTAAACATTATGCTTACACTTACAGCTACGTTACCAAACGTATTTTAAAGAAAGATTGCTACTGCTCACATCTACTGCTTATAGCTACTGCTTACTGCTACTTTTGACGAACACACAACATGCAAACAATTTTCTTTGATGTACATACGTTGACTAGATATTTAAATTGCAAGTAAACGTTTACAAATCTGGAAAGGCTGAAAGCCTAGCTTGGAATGGTTTACTTTTGAATAAGCAAAAAGTCAATGACGAAAATTCCGTTTTTATAGAGAACGTGATATCTTCATTTATAATTTAAGAATGCTACATTGCGTGATACCGTACATCTGAAACTCTAAATTATACATGATTTTTAGTTGATATCTTGATTCTATGCTCATTTTTTCAAATAAATCTATTACTCCGATCCTTCCGTATCAAAATAAGTGCCCAGTTTGATATTTTAAATTCATGCTTTCTCAATGTTATGTTGATCTTAAAAATTTTTGTTTATGTTATATAATATTTGATGATTAAATGGTTAAAAGTTGTTAAAAGATGGATCGAGAAAGAAACAAGTGAAGAAACAAAGAACAAATGAATAATTGCTCATAACACATCATATGTTGACATAGTTTGCATTATTTGGTCATAACTCCTTTATACACAAACTCAACTTTTAATGATTCAAGAGGCCACTTAACCGGGAGAGGGAGATCTACAACTTTTTGTTTTGGAGCTAAAGCTGAAATTTCATCCTTTTTGTGTCGTGAGTCAAGTCACTGAAAAAATTATTTTTTTGACGCGAGTTAAACACTCACGTTGTAGGTAGTGGCATTTCCAACAGACCCACAGTCGAATAATGAGGCCTGTAAATACATATTTTTGTTAGACAGAATATTGTATTTCCATATTTGTGTTATAGATTAGTCTCATGGCATTCATTGTGATTAGCACGATTCATGGACATCACATTCATTGTGATTTGATTAGCATGATTCATGGACATTATCAATTTACCAGAAATAAGTCCATGTTGTATCCTATATATAGGCAACCCCTTTGTAATGTATAGACAATCAATACAAATCATTCATCATTATCTCAATAATCAACATGGTATCACAGCCTCTCCCACATCGATCCACCAAACCCTAACAAAACCCATCGATTTATTTTTTTTTCCCTTTCCAGTCGCACATAATTTGATTGCTTGTTGTGATATTGGTGATTTGTGCTAGGTCACAATCCGTATCACAGTGTGTTACTTGTGCGTTTAAAGGTCACAAGTTCTTATATACATCTCATTAATTGTCTAGCTTCTGTCTCTCGTACACTCTAACTGGTCCCACAAAACCCTTACAATTTCTCATTTTACAACCCTTCAACATCAATATAACCATGACTGGTTCTACCACTCCCATCACGCCACTCTCAGATAAACTTTCCCTTGTCACGCACCACCATCTAATTACAAGAGTACCCGTTAAACTTGACTTAGAAAATTGGAACTATGCATCGTGGGTCTATTTTTTTGAGCAACTTTGTCATGGGTATGAAGTCACAAAATATATCCATGGTGATACTTCCACTGATACATCTTCCAGTGACACTTCCTTCTCACCAGAAGAAAAGAAAGTCGACACCATAGTTTTGTCATGGATTTTCACTACATTATCCGATCCAATACACTAACCCAACTGCCTTCACTAACCCGCCTGGCATAAACCTAACCCAACCCATAAACCTGTCACCCTTTACACCAGCCCAACACCCTCCTCAGGCCCAACTGACCCAAACAGGCCCACCAAACCACCAGCCCACCCCGGTTACTGTTCATCAGCCTACACACGCACCCTCAGCCCCACCAAGTCAACCGTCGGGACAAGAGACTATCCTTCCTCATGCTTTCACTGCCGGGACTCTTCATGATCCCGCACCTAGCACATGGAATATGGACACAGGTGCGAGTTTGCATCTTAATTCTTCTATTAATAGTCTTAGCAAAGTTTTTAATACGTGCATGTATCCGTCCGTCTCGGTTGGTGACGGGTATTCTATTCCTGTCATCAATACGGGTCATAGCATCTTGCCAACTCCCTCTCGACCACTTCACTTAAATAATGTACTTATTACACCCCATATTGTCAAAAATTTAATATCTGTTCGTCAATTTGTACGCGATAATAACTGTACTGTTGAATTTGATCCTTTTGGTTTTTCTGTTAAGGATTTCATGACGCGACGGGTACTTCTCCGATGTGATAGCACCGGGGACCTTTATCCTGTCACGGCTCCATCTCCAATTCCTCAAGCTCTCCTAGTCAGTCAATATACGTGGCATCAGCGTCTTGGACATCCAGGAAGCGAAGTGTTACGTCGTCTTGTTTCAAATAATTTTATTTCATGTAATAAGGAGAAGCCTCCCGTGCTTTGCCACGCCTGCCAGCTCGGCAAACATGTTAAACTTCCATTTGCTAGCTCCAATACTGTCGTTAATGCTTGTTTTGACATTATTCACTCGGATGTGTGGACTTCACCAATTCCGAGTCTTTCGGGGTTTAAATATTATGTATTGTTTTTGGATCATTATTCTCATATTGTATGGGTTTATCCGTTGATTAACAAGTCTGATGTCCTGCATAAATTTGTTCTATTTCGTAAGTATGTTCACACTCAATTCAAGTGTGAAATTCGGTCATTTCAGTGTGATCATATCGGTGAATTTGACAACCGTAACCTTCATAAACTTTTTGCCGACAATGGCATTCAGTTTCGCTTTTCATGCCCCAAAACATCACAACAAAATGGTAAGTCTGAACGGATGGTTCGCACCATCAATAATCTTATTCGGACCTTGCTTTTTCAAGCCAACCTTCCACCAACATTTTGGGTTGAAGCTCTCAACATGGCTATTCACTTACTCAACATCTTACCCTCCACTGCTATTGCCAATGAAATTCCTTATACCCGCCTATTTGGCCAAAACCCAGATTATAGCCTTCTACGCACGTTCGGCTGCTTATGTTATCCCCACCTACACCCTGATCACAAACTTGAACCACGCGCTACCCCTTCCATTTATTTGGGACAAGCCTCAAATCATCGTGGATATCGTTGCCTCGAATTAAGCACCGATAAAATCATCATCTCCCGCCATGTAACCTTTGATGAAACTGTTTTTCCATATGGCACTTCCAAACCAACATCGGCACCCAAGTACAATTTCTTGGATGACTCACCCGATATAAATCCTCCATTTATTCCCACTATCCCTCAACCCACAAATGAGCCAACAACACCAATTCCCACCAGACCCAATACAACCCAACATAACGCAACCCATGACCCATCACCACTCGCCACCCAAGCTCCGTCACCACCCACAAACCAACAACAACATGTTATCCCGGACCCTCCTCACAACCCAAACCCTGTCTCGATTCATCCCATGGTCACACGCTTTCGTGTCGGGACTAATCGTCCCACTGAGCGTCTCAATATGCATGTGTCTTCGGTTTCACCACTTCCCAAAACCCATCGTGATGCGTTTACTAACCTAAATTGGCAAAATGCTATNCCCACTGAGCGTCTCAATATGCATGTGTCTTCGGTTTCACCACTACCCAAAACCCATCGTGATGCGTTTACTAACCCAAATTGGCAAAATGCTATGCGTGATGAATACACTGCTCTTATTAAAAATGGAACTTGGACTCTCGTGCCTAGACCCACCGAGACCAACATTATTCGCTCTATGTGGCTTTTTCGCCATAAGTATTTGGCTGACGGCACTCTTAGTCGCTACAAGGCTCGTCTTGTGGCGAATGGTAGCAATCAATTAGAGGGGGTTGATGTAGATGAGACTTTTAGTCCGGTGGTTAAACCAGGGACTATCCGGACTGTTCTGAGCTTAGCTACTTCTCGACATTGGCCAATTCATCAGCTTGATGTCAAGAATGCTTTTTTGCATGGTGACCTATCTGAGACAGTTTATATGCATCAGCCTCCGGGGTTTCGGGATCCTGTCCATCCGGATTATGTATGTTTATTACAGCGGTCTTTGTATGGGCTCAAGCAAGCCCCTAGAGCATGGTTTCAGCGATTTTCATCTTATATTACTCGGGTTGGGTTTTCTCATAGCCGCTGTGACTCATCATTATTTATCTTTAGACAGGGGACAGATACTGCTTACCTATTGCTCTATGTTGATGATATTGTGCTCACTGCTTCTTCTGATACTTTGTTACAAAAGATAATTCATTCCTTGCATCAGGAGTTTTCCATGACAGATCTGGGTCCACTTAATTATTTTCTGGGCATCACAGTCACCCGAGATTCTTCAGGGTTGTTTCTATCTCAGAAGAAATATGCTAAGGAGGTTTTAGAGAGAGCACATATGCTTTCATGTAACCCTTGTCGGACTCCTGTTGATACTGAGTCCAAACTGGGGGATGATGGTGATCCGGTATCTGACCCGACTTTATATCGGAGTCTTGCAGGTTCTCTACAGTATCTTACTTTTACCAGACCTGATATCTCTTATGCAGTTCAGCAGGTTTGTCTACATATGCATGATCCTCGGGAGCCTCATTTCTCTGCTCTTAAAAGGATCTTGAGGTATGTTCAGGGTACTCTGGACTATGGCTTGCAGTTGTTTTCATCATCTACTACAGAATTGGTTGCATATTCCGATGCTGATTGGGCCGGTTGCCCCACTACAAGGAGATCGACTTCTGGGTATTGTGTATTTCTTGGCAACAACCTACTCTCATGGTCCTCTAAGCGTCAACCGACGCTCTCTCGTTCTAGTGCAGAAGCAGAATATCGTGGGGTTGCCAATGCTGTTGCTGAAACTTGTTGGTTACGGAATTTACTTCGTGAGCTACACTCGCCTTTGTCTTCCGCTACGCTTGTTTACTGTGATAATGTGAGTGCTGTTTACTTATCTTGCAATCCGGTTCAGCACCAACGTACGAAGCACATTGAGATTGATATACATTTTGTTCGCGACTTAGTTGCTACTGGTCAGGTTCGGGTTCTTCATGTTCCTTCCCGCTATCAGTATGCAGACATTTTCACGAAAGGATTGCCCTCTACTCTGTTTGAGGAATTTCGCTCCAGTCTGAGCGTCAGGTGTCCTCCCGCTCCGACTGCGGGGGAGTGTTAGACAGAATATTGTATTTCCATATTTGTGTTATAGATTAGTCTCATGGCATTCATTGTGATTAGCACGATTCATGGACATCACATTCATTGTGATTTGATTAGCATGATTCATGGACATTATCAATTTACCAGAAATAAGTCCATGTTGTATCCTATATATAGGCAACCCCTTTGTAATGTATAGACAATCAATACAAATCATTCATCATTATCTCAATAATCAACAACTTAAGTTAACCCAATATAATATAATAGTATGTAAGACTGTATCTAATTTGATTCACAAACACGCTAAAAAGCTTACATATATCAGATCTGGAAATACTATGAGCACAACACTGTTGAGTCGTAAGTATTATCAAACATTCTCTTTAACAAATTTACTTCATAACGCTACGTGTAAGTCGGTTAATATCGACGGTTATTAACGTTTTACAAAATTCAGGGCCGGCTTTGAGGGTGTGCAAAGTGAGCTACCGCACAGGGCCCTAAAATTTTTAAGGGCCTCAAAATTTGTCCCGTTAATAATTATATGCATGTGTACACATATTTTTCACAAAGAAAAAATTATTTAAATGAGAAAGTATTTTAAATGAGTAATATGTTAGAACGTTTAGCTAACTAATTGCATTATATCTTATAATTGATGACACTTTATATATAGAATTCCTTATCAAAAGGTCTCATTATTTAATTTCGTACAGGGCCCTCAAAAATTTTATAAATTCATGGGATGACCCTGACAAAATTGTGTATATACATGTATGAACATGATTGTTAACATTATAAAACTTAAATTATTTAAAAATATTGTTAGTTTCTATATTTGTATGTAGAATGAAGACTCATGTAAAGCTATCAAAATGTAAATAAAGTCAATAATGAATATTAATTGCCGATTTATTTCGATAATGAGACTGGTAAGAGTATGACCAAATGATGTATTATTGATCTAAAAATTGATTAACTACTTTTATTTCACTAAATAAATATATTGGAACCGTAAAACACGGAAAGTCGGAAACATTTGTCAAAGGCTTTGGGTAGGTGCACGTCTGCAATGTACACGTGGTCATAACTTAGTGGCTAATAAGTTTATATACCATTTTGTCGTTCTTGTCATATCGAAAACTAAATTAACAAAACTTTTTGGTAGTATAATTTAGATGTTAAAATTTAGGGTAAGTGTAATCTTACTTGACTCACTTGGTACATACTTCCGAGAAACTCCTGAAATCACTGAAAAAATTTTGTGGATAAAAGATAATGGGTTCGAGTCTCGGCTTGTGATCACTCCGGGTTGATGCCCCACTAGGCCAGTAGAGTTGACAGAGCTATGAGGTGGATAATAACTTATGCCAAAATGCAACTGAAGTCAGGATGTTACCACTAATTCATACATTTTTTAAAATCATATTACGTGAGGTAAGTGGGGGAAAAGTCGAGTTACTCATTATCAACTTGCTAAAAACTCATAATAAGCTGAGCTTGAGCTGAGCTCAAGCAATGTTTACGCTCATTTAATAAACCAGCTCAAGTCGATAAGACTTGCGACGCTAAAGGAGCTTTAGAAGCATGTATGTTTGTATGTAGAGTAAATTACACCGTTCGTCCTTGTGGTTTGCGTTGACCGCAGCCTATCGTCCTTTGACCAAAAAAAATGCACCGTCTGTCCTTAAGTGGCAAACGTTATCCGCCGTTTGTCCCTCCCTCTAACGATTGCCACTAACGGTCGTTAAGTCACTTCACGTGATACTCACGTGAGGGCATTTTGGACTTTTTCCACACTGTCATTTATTTCTTCTCCTTTAGTTGCTCCGGTAAATGAACACCATTTTATTCATACTTTATTGTTTCAACCTTTTAAACACCAAACATTCTCTTAAAATTTGCATACGTATTGAATCAATTCTTAACATTATTGTCACCATTATAAAAACGTTGTCAAACAAATGAGTTCAGGATTCATTCAAACAAATAAATCCAAGCAATTCAAAAATCATAAGATCTCTTCAATTCTAAAAGCACTTCCATCAAAATCAATTCAAAACACAGAATACTCAAAATGGCATTTCACATCTCGTTCAGTCGATGGCGGCTCTAAGCGGCGGCGGCGGCGGTTTTGGGTGGTGGTTCTTCTTCACTACCAATTGTCACCATCAACCTCAACCAAATATCTTTTTCACAAAACCCATACAAAAACACACATCTTGAGACAGATCCGAATGTCACCGTAACGATATCAAGATGCAACCACAGATCCGATTTTAAACCCGCTTAAGATGGGGGTTTTCAGTTGAATTTCAGGTCAATAAAGACTTGTAAGTTGTAACAAAAATATTTGACTTTATGTTGATCATGTTGGGTGGTTCACTTAGTTTGGCTTAAGCTCAAATGGGTTGTTAATGGCAGTCTCTTAAGTCCAACCAGTTTAATATTAAATTCATACAGGTAGCTCAAATGGGTTTCATTTGATTTTGTTGTTCTTGACGATGAGCTGGGTTTTTAATAGATTTTTTGTTCTTGATGGTGAATCGATCGAGTGTGTATTATTTTTTTTGTTCTTGATGGTGATAATGACTATGGTAAAGAAGTGATTTTTTGATGTTTTTTGTTTCTGATGATGATAATGGATTTTTAGTTCCTGTTGATTTTTAGTTTTTATTTTTAAAAATTAGTGATGATGGGGGATAAAAATGCATAAATGAAGAAGATGGAGAGTTTAATACAACGAAGTTCATGTATTTTTTGTACCTGACGATGATAATTAAGTGTTGGATTGATAAAAAGAAAGAGGGCATTTCTTACGGTAACAAAAAATAATTTTGATATTACCATGAAGAAATGAGTTTTTAGAAACAAAAGTGGGTTTGATTTTAAATAAACAAAAAGTTGGTTTTGATTTTAAACAAAAGTGGGCGTTTGATTTTAAGTTATTTGCGGTTTATGGTATCGAATCGGGTGTTTTGATTTAATGGTGTTTTTGGAAATAAGATAATGGTTGGTGAAGTGATGAAGATGAAGATGAAGTTAAAGGAAGAGGATGAAGATGTTGTGGGTGGTTGAAGGTTGAGGAAGAAGTAAAAGTAAAATGACAAGTATACCCTTAAGTGCATGGCACATGAGAGATTTAACGAAGGTTAGTTAGAGCCGTTAGAGGGAGGGACAAACGGCGGATAACGTTTGCCACTTAAGGACGGACGGTGCATTTTTTTTGGTCAAAGGACGATAGGTTGCGGTCAACACAAACCACAAGGACGAACAGTGTAATTTACTCTATCCAATATAAATTATGATGATAGAAACCTATTCATGTCGAATTATTTCGCATACTTGTGATACTTGACGTGATAACTTACGATTATGTATGTTTAATAGTAGAGGAAAATTCAATTACATACCCTTTTTTTGGTGCATACCAAGGGACAAATCCTCACCCTCCATCCTTTTTGATCTAATGGCCTAAATTAATCTAAGATTTAATCACTTANGCCGTTAGAGGGAGGGACAAACGACGGATAACGTTTGCCACTTAAGGACGGACGGTGCATTTTTTTTTGTCAAAGGACGATAGGTTGCGGTCAACGCAAACCACAAGGACGAACGGTGTAATTTACTCTTGTATGTATAATTGTATGTTTATCAACGTGTATGTGTATACGAGTGAAAAATAAGTAAGCGGGCTTGAAACTAATGTGTTCATTAGTTCGTTTAAAGCGAGTTAGCACGAACCAAGCCCTAGATTACAGAATGTGTCATGAGGTGAGCAAGCTAAAATATAAGGCTCGGTACGAGCTGAGCTCAAGCTCGAGCTTTATAAATGTTAAATGAGTCGATTTCGAGCTTTCAAAAGCTTATTCCATACTTTGAGTTAAAATAATGTCCATCTTATTATAATGAAAGTAGCTTTATCTAAATATTGTGTGACAATGAACTCACATTTCATAGATTAATCAATTAAAATGTTAAAAACCATTATCACATAAAATTTTGAGTATTTAGGCTACGAATAAGAATCAATAGCGTATCCGGTTTTTGTTAAATGAATCGGGTTGTTTCCGTTCACCACTTTCTTGACCAAGAACAATGAATAAAACACATGAGAAGACTATTGCAAGAATAAAACCCTCATAATTCGATTCCTCCGGGATATATATGCCCTTTCAATCATGTTATGCATTGCTATGAAACTCACAGAAAAATGTCCTTTGAATTAACAAATGGTTTAGTAGAGCTAAAAAGCAATTATAAATGTCTACAAACATATTTGTGTGAATAAAAACTGACATTATATATATGCTATGGTCACATTTTTGTTTAGTTTTCGCTTAAAAATTGTATATCATAGTCAAATAACTTTTGTTTCAAGTGTGAAACTAAAAAGTAGAATACACTCCCATTTCAGAATAATTGTTGTCACATGCAATTTACGAAAATCATAATTATTATTGTTTTTGCATTTTTAATTTTTAGTCAAATTATAGTTTTACTTTTAACTAATTAATTATATGCCTTTTTTAAAGTTTGTAATGTTAATTTTAATTAAGGTTAATATGGTATCAAAATTCCTTATCAATTAAATTTAATTGAGACATTCCAAATAAAAACGTGGACTATTGATTTTGGACAAAAGGGTTACTTGTTTTTCATTATTCAATGATCATATTTTCATTTACAAATTGTCACATAACAATGAATATTAATAAGTGATCTTATGATCAATACATGACAACACGGTTTATACACCATCACTCTGTGATACATATACTAATATTACGTTGACAGTGTCACAATTATATATTAGGGGCCTAAATAACTTTGGCAGCAAATGTAAACTAGAAAAGTTGAATATTTGTTTCTGCGTTATTTTATGTAGAGGGCGGGGACCATAAAATTGTTGACAAGTGTTCATACAAATATACAACTGGCAAAACACATAAGTAATCACTTTCATATAAATAGTCATCATTCCTTTTGAAACCATATATTCATATTTTAACAAATCTTTTCTTTTCCCCCTCAACAAAATAACTATTTCATCAAATCTCTATACAAGTTCATACCCAAAAATAAAAATAAAAAATTGTGCTCATTTTGTGTGAATATTCTAGCGTTGAAGACCAAGTTTTGAAGATATATCATTGCTTGATCAAGTTTCTTTGCTCACATATATATATTTCTGGTAATTTACTTGCTTTCATTCGACTAATTTATTGATTTTCATGTGTGATGTTGATGTGATTTGAATTGTGCAAATTTGGAGATGAAACCGCGATAGTATCGCGGTACAATATTATATTGTATACCAGTAATGATCCTGACTCAAACTTGTTCTTAAAGGCTGAGTCATGATCACGATCTGGTTTGGGACATAAGTAGTCCAATGACCCATTTGTACTCTTAGTATAGTTTTAGTATCATCATGAACTTGTTGCCTTTGTATAAAAAGACTTGAATGCTTTTTTTCTTTTTGAAGTTGCTAATCAAGTTTTCTAGTTGATTCGAGTTTCATATCATGATTGCATGCTTGATCATAAAGTTTTCTAGTTAGATTACAAAGTAACGTACTAATGTTTTGTGATGTTCATTGTTATAGATGTCAACTACATCTGCTAAGTGTGAATGTTGCGGATTAACGGAGGAGTGTACATTCGAGTACATATACAAGATTCGAGAACGATACAATGGCAAATGGATATGCGGGTTATGTAGTGAGGCTATAAAAGACGAAATTGCACGAGGCGAAAAGCTAATTAGTACCAAAGAGGCAATGGCTCGTCTTATGAACTTTTGCAAGAAGTCTAAGCCCTCGAATAAGATGACCGAGCCCACGATTCATTTAATCGCGGCTATGAGACAGATTGTTTTGCGAAGCCTTGACTCACCAAGAGCATTAAGGTCTATGCCAAATAGTCCTTTAAGGAGCACGGATAAAATAAAACTCAGCCGATCTGATAGTTGCATCGCAAATGTTTGAAGTAAATACTAAATACTAATGCATGAAGTGATATAAGTTTGAAGTTTGCTTGTTATGGTAATGGTTTGACAAAAGTACATGGTGTAATATTGATAATGATTTGGATAAATCATCCATAGATGCTAATACTAGTATACTACTACTACTACTAGAGGAGAGATGTCGAAGCCGAAAGCCGAAAGCTAAAAGCCGGCATTTGATAATGATTTGGAGAAATCATCCATAGATGCTAATACTACTACTACTAGAGGAGAACAAGAAGAAGATGAACATGAACAAAAGTTAATAACAGGAATGAGTGGAGAGATGTCGAAGCCGAAAGCCTGCATCTGTGGTCTAGCTTGTTTTGGTCCCTTCTACGATAAGTACTGCGAACGCATACTAACCTCCTCAAAGATATAGTCATACATTGCTAGGCCAAAAGCTTTGGTAGTTACAGTTTGTATTTTGTAACGTTCGTTAATTGTTTAGTAGGCTTAAACACATTATCGAACCTTCACTAGAATGTATATATTTTCAGTTGAATACATCTTTTTAACAATGTCGATATTTGCAAGCCTTGAGTCCCATATAGTAAAATTTACTCATGTTCTTTAATCAAACATATGCAATCGAATAATTTTCTTGTAACCTTTATGAAAATATTTTGTCACTTTAAAGTTTAAACTATGACACTTTTGTTATCCATAAGAATATTTGGCTTGATCTCTTTTTGTTTGCATGGCCCAATTTTGCCATATAATAACTTTTTTTTGACAAAATGGGTCATATATTTAAATGTCCTTAAACATGGTCAAGCTTAAGCTTTTCACTTGTACTATTACTATATGTGTCAAGATTTGTGTCACATATTCATTAGTGACTTTTGTAGGCTAAAATTAACTCTCTAATATTTGGACACTTGTACATTGTGCACGACCTGGGCCTTAATTTGTACATGTATGGTCATGCAAAATGAGACATGATAACTTGATAAGTATATTAAAGTTACTTTTGTTGGATTAATAATATATTATCTACCGACATGTATATATCACAATATATACACTATACATATATATTTCACATTAACAGTACTTGAACCACAACTTATGAGTTGGAAAGTATTTTCACACAATATGACGTATTCCTATACCGCAAAGCCTTTGATCAAGTGGGGATGATTTTGATGATAAAATATACTACTTTGTTATGAACGATATATAATAATGTCGTTACAAATTTTATTCCCTTGAATGTTTTTTTGGTTTGATAACAAATCTTTTCTCACATTGCTCTCTTTTGGGATATCTTCTAAACAACCTACCAACATGATACAACCACAAACATATACTATTTATTTTCACATGTGTGTTTACGTGTTCACAAATCCATAATAAGATATTGTACAAAGTCCAAAGCTAGGGCCCTATTGATAACATTTTTTTCTTGTTTAATTAGTCTAGAAGTATATTTAAAAACATGTGAACCACGCAAAAGAATGAGTGGTTTCTATATTAACTAAAGAAGATATGTTAGCATAAAATAATAACGCATTATTCATTCATCTATTTAATGCTTATGGACAACTAGACAAGCTAGCAATGAGGAGACTTTTATCATACTTGTTATTTTTTCATTAACTTTGTAATATCATACTTGCTATTTTTTCATAAACTTTGTAAATATCCGTCTCATGAGAATTTTTTTTGAAGGGCATGTTTTTTTCCCCCTTTTGCTTTGTCTTTTTTATTATTAATTTTTTTTTCTACTTTTTTTTTTTCTTTCTTTTCACGCTTAATCCTTTTTTTTTTTTTGGTTCTTTTTTGTTCTTTCTTTTTTGTTTCTTTTTTCTTTTGTCTTTTTAGACGTTTT
>LBNU01001527.1:0-38870 GCA_014162995.1 Artemisia annua
ACCGACAAGGAGGTTCACGATAACGAGGGCTCAAACTTCGAGTATGAGCTTACAAGACGTACATCTCTCACTTCCATAAATTTTACGAAAAGCGCTTGTTTCTTGGGCTAGGCAAAAACTGTTTTGTGTGTTTATAAGTGGGTCTTGTGGTGGTAGGGTCAGACTTATGTAAATTGATATTTTCATTGGATATACATATAGATATTTTTCATTTGAGATATCAACTAAATTGTTTTTTCTGTTGGGGAATTCACTGACTCTTCTAATGGTTTGTTTTTTTTTAACTTTCGTTTATTAAGTTATTTCTACAATATAGGAAAAAGCATAAGGTGGTAAATTCGCATAAACTAAGTGGTAAGTTTTTGTTTTGCATGTCAAGAGACTAATACTAATATTCGGATTTAGAAAGTATTTGTAGAAAGAAATAGAGCATCGAATTCATAACCACACCTGAATTATTGTTATTAAATTAATCACATGAATTTCGTCATTTGTTTAGAACACAGTCAAATGCTTGTATCGAGTCATAACGATTTATATTTTTAAATTCCAAAATTTGAGTTTTTAAAAACTTTTTTAAAACAAGGAATAAAGGCCTTTTGCTCTTTTTTCGACATACTTAGGTATCAACGAATTGGTATATAGGTTCAAATTCAAATAGTTCCAAATCAATTCATCCATCCATAAGAAATAAATATGTTTACCTTTTTCCATGGTGATGTTGGACCATTCGCTCATTTCTCATGTTTTTACCACTGTCAAGGCTTGGTTGGTCATCCTAGGTTCCATGCAGGGTTCACTGTACATGAACTTCTTCTTCTCTGGACACTTCTTCCTCATCCCAGTGTTCATAAGGTTCAGCAACACCCTTGGTGTTTTTGTTTTGTTAGCAGGATTTGGTAACTTGAGGAACTGGTGAAGTTTGGATGTTAGTGCAACTTCAAGAGTCAAGTTTGCTTTTGGCTTTTCTTATACTTCTCTTCAAAGTGATTTTGGAATGTAACTTTTTCTCAGGGCATTGTGTTTTGGGAAAAATATTGAGGTGCAACTGGAACATTTTGTTAAATTTCCAGTTCCTTGTGATGTGATTTCCTTGAAAACTTGTACTGATGTCTTAAATGTTTTTTTAGGAAACAATATTTAGCAATAATGCCTCTTCTACACTTGGTACATTCAACATTATCATTTGGTTTTTGCTTAGTAAAAAGGCTGTGTTCTTTTGGATAAAAATGTTTAGGGAGGTTAGCAAGGGTGCTCTTTTGTTGAATTCTTTTGGCAATCATTTAATGTACTCCTCACTATCTCTTTCATCAGGCTCATCATCTGGAGTTTTTCCTTGGGTAATCCTGGGCAAATACCATTAGATAAAAGCAGTTTGATATGGTAAACAGGTCATCTGGGGTCATTTTTCATTTCCTGCTTTCTTGGTCTTCAGGGGTATCTCCTTGGAGATTAAGGTATCTCATCAGAGGTACTTTCCAAAGATTTCAGGAAGCTCAAGATTTTGAAGGGTTATTGACATTTCTCAACCTGGAGAGAAGTTTAACATTTTCTCAGGGAGACTGTTGACAAAACCAACATTGATTCTGCTTTAGACAAGGTGAACACCATCGTTGTGTCAGTTCATTTAGGAGGGTCTATAGCGGGTAAGGTTTTCAGAGACTTTCGATGTCTTTGCGATGAAGAGTATTGTACTGCAAGTTCAGGTCATGACCTCGTTTTTCCTTGGTATCTGAGGGCCTTCATAGCTATAAACCGAAGTCTGATCCAAGTCTCTTTGCAGTAGACAATTTAATGACTGATTCCATTATAATCGTCGGAAACATGTATAATGATGAATCATTTTAGACGTTGGTACTTGGTTGACACCCTCCTCTCATCTATAGTCCACTGACCTTCAGGTTTACTAAACCTTCAAGGCTTGTTTTGGGATATATGGGACCTTCCATTAATAAGCTTTAATGTAATAAGGTTCCATCGTTCAAATAGCAGCATCGATTCTTTCCATTTGTTAAATTTACCAACTTCATCGGGAAGCAGTAAGCAGAGTAGCTTCCTCCCTTTTTATCGAACTAGTTGGGTAATCATTATCGCATGTTTGGGATCTTGATTTTAAAACTTTGAGCACTCTGTGGGTTTTTAAGAAAATTTTATAACAGTAGGCTTGAGTACCACTTGTATGGTCCCTTTTACAGTTAAGTTACTATGAAGTTAATCTAACCGTGCATTATGGTATCACATGGATGTTAGTGAGGTTCTTTGATAAACACAAGATATAAGATAAAGTAAATCAAAACCACAGTAATTTTACGTTAATTCTTAATTAGAAATGAATCAAAGAATTATACAAGTGTTTTGCGGAGCAAACACTTGGGATTGAAATGACAAGTATGTGTGTTTCTCCTCAACCTAATCTAAGCTAAGCTTAAGTGGACACAAGGTACAATCGAGCTTGATCGAGTACAAGTATGTTCTTTGGAGGCGAAAGGGCTTTGTGAATGCTAAGCATTAATTGCACAAACTTAACCTTTTCTCCTTTTTATGATGCCTATTTTATACACAAAGTATAATACATACTATTGTTCCATTGGATTCATAAGAGATTCTAAGATATTAATCTTTAGAAATCTTGTTATGTTGAAGGCAACCATATTGGGTTATCGAAGACAGATAGAACCTTTTTAGATTAGTTGGATTGTAGCCAAATAAGGTAAGTTTGACTTATAAAGGTAAACACTTTATTGGACAAGTCAACTTTCCCGCCAATCCCATGGCATTCTTCAGTCTTCAGGTAGCTTTCGTTCAGTCTTCATAGTTTGGTAGGAGACTTGGGATTCAGTGAGCTATTGTATTGCTCACTGAATCGCATCATCTTTCTTCTTTGGCCTTAGATCCATTCACTGAGATCCCCTCACTGAATGGAAAACTTTTCTTCGTTAGGCTTGTTTAAACTCCTGACGATGACTCACTGAATGACTGTTCACTTCAGACTTGATTATGTTTTAAGGGAATTCAACACTTAAGGTGATTTTAATGTTCAAATCCTAGTTAATAAAAAGCTTGGGTACTTTCATGACCCAACACTTCATTCGGATTAATTATTTTTGTTGTAATTTTTAGTTTTCAAAATGGTTTTATAGTAACGCTCAACAATCAAATAGAAAACTAATAAGTATCATAAACCTGATCGATTCAGATTTAAAGGAGAAAAAATATCAAATTTCTTGTGAACTTGATCTAGACGAATGGTTTTTCGTTTTGTATTAAGTTTCATCAAACAAATATACCTAAACTGAAATAACAATGTTTGTGCAGTTTTAGTTCCATTATAAACAAGACCAAACGAAAGCACACAACAAGCATAGAATACAAACTCATAAAGTGAGATGGGTGTTTTGTTTATGTTTGTTCATATTTACTTATTTAATTTGAACGATTTGGTTGGAGGACATTCACAAAAGCCAATAAGTTTCTTTGTATAGATTTCTCAAACTTTTACCATAGACCATCAACCAATCTTACCCACTTCATTTTTCTTTTATAATAATAAAAAAATAAATTACCACATTTTTTTAAAACTTAAATATTTCGCAAACGTAAAATCGTCGTCAGCTACAAAAAAAAACCATCGCCGACGGAATTTAAATTATCTTTCATAGATTGCATTTATATACTTGACGAACTTTTTTTTCGTGACTTTATTTTTTTCGCCAGAAAAATCATAGTGATTCGATTTTTAACAAATCATATAAGATTCTTAATGAATCATATATGATTCGTAAGAATCATATATGATTCGTAAGAATCGAATCATATATGATTTTTTACGAATCATATATGATTTTTACGAATCATATATGATTCTTTCTGGGCGGAAATTAAAAAAAAAAGTTCGTCGAAAGTATATAACAATGCATATCTATAGAAAGATCATTTAATTCTCGTCGCGATGGTATTTTTTTTGTAGCTTGAAGATTTACCGTTTGCAAGATGTGTTGTTTTTTTAAAAAAAAGTGGAAAATATAAATGGGTGGCTATGATTGGTTGATAGGTTCTATGGCATGTATGAGTTCTTCATGGATCTCAACTCGTCACAACAAAGACAAAGAAATATAAATGAACATACATAAACAAATATTCACGGACATAAATAAACTCCGCATGCGTACGGGTACTATTATCAAGATAAGAAATTATGTTAATATTGCTATAAGAGAGGGAGGTAAGGTGGTGCCCTGGGTAGCGCCATGGCCACAGTGGCGGCCCTGAGGATTTGAGTACCCAGTGCGAGCAAAAAAAAATGCCCCTAACTCCTAGGAAATTTTCTTTTTTAATAAATGATAACCAATGTTATAACTATTAATTATATCCATAACAAAATCATAGTATTAAAAATACATGCCATAGTAGTTAACCGATGATTCGTAAAGTTCTCCTAGCATTCTTCATAGCAAATTGGTTGATTAGCTCTTCACAGTTTAAAAAATTTCCAAAAATTTGTGCCCCATTCAAAAATGTGCCCTGTGCGGGAATCGGGTTTGCACCCCCTCCGGGCCTCCCCTGCATGGCCACCAGCCCAAAATAGTCGACGGCGCACAATACCGTGGGTGGTGCCATGGCTACTCGCGTCGTGATGGTCAGCCCAAGCGGTAGGGTTTTTTTTTTTTTTTTTTTTTTTTTTTTTTTTTTTGTTGTTGTGTTTATGTGTGTGATTGTTTTTGTGTTTGTTTGTAAAGACATGTGTGTGTGCGCGCGCGCGTGCAGGTATGGCTGAGGAAGAAGACACCTTGTGGTGGCTGCTACTTTGTATGTAGTAAGAAAGGTTAGGATACGTTTTAGGTTTAATTGTTGGGCTTGTCAAACATTCATCCGAAACTGTACTTTATATTGGGCCTTTATAACTTAATCTTTTGGGATAAATGATATGTATACTAGTATACTTATTAATGTAATGTGTTTTATTTTATTAATGTAATTTTTTTTTTTTTTTTTTAATTAATGAAGTTTATTTTAGTCAATATTATGTATGTTTTATTTTATGTAAAAAAAAAAAAAAAAAAACGACGGCACCACATTTTCTCGTGCCAACTGTAACGGCTAGAATGTGGTGCTATGGGATTTCTGATGCCATAGAGACTTTTGCTGACGTTGCAGCACTTTTTCTCCACGGCTCCAATGTATCCAGTGCTCTAAAAGTAAATTAGCTTTTATTCTAAAACTTCATATACGCACATGACTATAACATATATATGTATGAGTTGAGATCCATGAAGAACCAATACATGCCATAGAACCTATCAACCAATCATAGCCACCAATTTATATTTTCCACCTTTTTTTTCAAAACAACATATCTTGCAAACGGTAAATCTTCAAGCTATAAAAAAAATACCATCGCGACGAGAATTAAATGATCTTTCTATAGATATGCATTGTTATACACTTTCGACGAACTTTTTTTTTTAATTTCCGCCCAGAAAGAATCATATATGATTCGTAAAAATCATATATGATTCGTAAAAAATCATATATGATTCGTAAAAAATCATATATGATTCGATTCTTACGAATCATATATGATTCTTACGAATCATATATGATTCGTAAGAATCATATATGATTTGTTAAAATCGAATCATATATGATTCTTACGAATCATATATGATTTTTCTGGGCGAAAAAAATAAAGTTCATCGAAAAAAAAGTTCGTCGAAAGTATATAACAATGCATGTCTATAGAAAGATAATTTAATTCTCGTCGCGATGGTATTTTTTTTGTAGCTTGACGATTTACGGTTTGCGAAATATTTAAGTTTTAAAAAAAGGGTGGAAGTTTATTTTTTTATTTTGATAAAAAAAATGAGTGGCTAAGATTGCTTGATGGGTTCTATAGTAAAAGTTGGATCTATAAAGAACTTTTGGCATATATGTATACAAAAATATTTTACTAAATTTGACTTATCTACAAATTTGGTTAGTGCGGCTTATGTCAAAGTCACACATGCGCGAAGAACTAAAACTAGTTACGGAGTATTCTAACAAAAGCTCAAGTATTGCTAGCCCACACTATTAACCGTGCATACTTCGAGATTTCATTTGTACCTATTTCTTCAATAAGATCTCATTAAAGTCTCACTCACGTAAATGCAAAGTCAACTAACAAAGTCAAAATTGTAAAAAGTCAAAATTCAGACTTTAACCATGAGCCCCAAAAGACTACAAGGCTCTAGACTTGTAGCTGTAACCAGTGGCTTCTTCCAACTCCCACTTTCTAATTGTTTCCACGCCTAGTCAAATTTCGAGCTGCCAAGCACTGCACCATTTTTAAATAAGTAAGCTTCGGTGCTCTAAACGTGTTTCACTATATTTATAAGCATTTATAAGCACGGATTATAACTCCAGACACAATGTAACACAGACAAAGACATAAGACCATCCAATTGAATTCCAGCTACATCCAAGATGCAAAATCATATATGACCGAATATAAATAAATGACCATCAACTTTCATAAATTGATAGCAAACTATAATTCTTAACTTTTTTTGAGCAGCCAGAGTTCATTATATCAAAGTACGACCAAGACTACCGATAGTAGGTATAGGATACATTGACCAATACAAGCCTTTGATAAAATAAACAACAGATAATAAGTGACCAAAGACCAGAACCGGTCGCAAACCCTCTGACAAAAGTAAAATCCTGAAGCATACCATTACCACCTATATTCAGTCCACTTTCCTTAGTCCCCTCTTTTACTTTTTTAGTGTAAACATATTTCTTTAAACGAGTTCAATCTGACATATGGAACCACGACTGAAGTTTAACAACTGCTCCTGCTTCTCGGGATCAATATTATGAGCAATTATCGTCAACTTCTCCAACTTATAAGAATGTTTCAGTAGATAGCTGATAAAAATCAACTCTTCCTGTCTTACAGCTTCCCCATTGTGTATTATGATTTCCTTCATATTAAAGCATAGACAAGCTGGAGGGTCGAGTGGTGGGTACCATGAACTGCTGGACAAACCCTTTGCAGAAATCCCCTAGCGATAAGCAAACAAATACCAATAATCAGATATGAGCCTATGTAGAGTGACACATACACTTCTTTTTTAAGGTCAAACAAATTAGTTTCAACATAAAATGGATAGAACCTGTCTTTTGAAGAATTATGATAACTACATTAAACTACATAACAGACAATAGAACAAAGATTCATAGTTAAATTTGTGACAACACGGGTGTTTGCATGTCTGCTTTGAGAGTGATTATGTAATACTAGTACTCGACAATCAAAAATTCAAAATCATGTAATCAGTTGTAACAAAACGGAATGGGATGTAACATAAACTAATATTATCACCCATAATTAATTGTATATTTAGATAGAGTGTGTTTATTGAAAAACTATAACAGCGTCACAATAACAAGATAGTTTCGAAACCCAAACCCAAACTCCCCTCACTTCGTCAACCTTTGGATTTCCGAAACCCTACAACTTAATAACAACAACAATCCCAACAACCTTAATCACTTGTCCCAAAACCCTAGCATGCTCAACAACCTTATTAACAGCTTCGGCGACCTTAGTAACAGCGTCAACAACCTTTATAACAGGCTCAACAACCTTCCTAAGCTTAATGACAACCTCAACAACCTTATTAACAGCTTCAACGACCTTAGTAACAGCGTCAACAACCTTTATATCTGATCTTATGATTACGATTTTGCAAAGATGAAAATGATCCTAAATAATTAACTTGTCAAAAAATATACATAATTCTTTCATTACCTATTTCCTTTCCATAATGCTATTTTTTAATGATCTTTGTAATATTATCCAAATCTACAAATTATTATATATTATAAACATGAAATTATATAAATGTTTCATGGAAATGTTGCCATAAATTATGAATATGAAATATTTAAGAAGAATCACATGTTGTTTCTTAAATTATATAAAAACATAAACCATAAATTTGTNTTTAACACTTATCTTTAACTATTTCCATGAAACTTAATAATGTTGGGCGGCATAGTAATAAACTTCTTAAATGGATAAAATTTTCAATGAATAAGAAAATATAACCCGTATAGTTGTACTAGTCAACGTCAATATTTTAGCAGAGGAGAGGCATGATATAAGTCGATCAGCATAACGAGAGGCATAGCTAATGTGAGCTTCAACAAGAGACAACGGCCCCGTTAAAACAAAGTTCTTATCCGAAATGTAAAGGTACTCCAATTTTGGAGCATCAATCACAGCTTTATAAACATAAATTGAAGAGATACGTATCGTCAATCTCGTCAAAGACCGTGAACAGAAGATATACGCAAAATTATCACGTTTACCAACAATTTTCCTCTCCGCAATCAATTCCTCTAAAACAGGGCAACCCGAAATCAGATTTGTAAACGCTTCCCTCGAATAAGCAACATTAATCAAAACCAATTTCTTCAAACTAGGAAAAAGCAAACCAGCTTGTTTAGGCACAACTAACTCGAATCCGCCTGTTAAAGTTAACTCAACGAGCGTATTACAAGTCTTAAACAACTCACAGTCAAACCTAATCGACTCGCAATAGATATCATCGGTTAACCTAATATAAAGCTGTTGAACTTTAAGGTGAACAACAGTAGAAAGACAACGATATAAACGCGTAGACTCGCAGTTTTTAAAAGAGTCTAGAAAGAAGCTTTGAATGGGCACATTGTTACGAATAGAAAGGGTTTGATCAATGAAATCATAAAACGTGATGACTTGTTCCATTGGCCAACGAAACTGCAAAACAAAATGAAGATTCGGAAGAAACGCGTAAAGGTTCTTCCATCTTTTCGATAAAATGCGTGTTTGATTTGCATTGGATTCGGGCAAAAGGGACAGGATTTGTATAAGGAGTGCGTCTGGTAACTCGCTTATAAAATCCTCGTTATTGTTTGCTGATGGTTTTTTGTGTATCTGCATTGCAAAGTGACAGTTTTTAGGGTTTCGATTAAGGGTTTAAGAATTGGGTTGTTTAATGAAGAGGTTTTTGGAGTGAGGTGGTGTTTGGGATTTGCCTATTCTTGTTTTTTGTCTATAAAAAAGAAAGAATCTTTATTACCGTTCGTAATCGTAGCGTTGGCGTCATCACACCACGGCTATGTTTAGCGCGGAGCTTTTTGGAATGATAAGTGGTGAGCAATGAGCTTTTTGATTTTTATTGTTCGTTTGGCAAATGGTGGGCTTTGCTATTTTTTAGGAATGTTCATTTTTCCAATGCTTAAGCTGTGAGCGGTGAGCTGTGAGCTGTAGCTACTGCTCAGAGCTCACTGATACTTTTACCAAACACATACACCTCCCTCATATCACGCGTTAAGAGAGTATTTTGGACACGATTTGGTAATGCAGACCACCAGATGTGGTTAGTTGTTTGTGTGTGAAGTACATATTGCTGGTATGTTTGTATTTAAATGGGATGTGTTACGTGTTGGTTTGGTGGTCACCGCTACGGCTGTTTGATGGTTAACTTGGTGAATAGAGTGTATGTTGAAGTGACGGTGGTGGATGTGAGAACGTTACATTCGGTCTAAACTCGGGGGAAAGTAGAACTTTATCCATAGTGCACGACTTAACTGCTAGACCACTCGTAATGGAACCACCTTGAACGCGTCAAACCTTTGCTTCACATTTCAACCACCAATGCATCACCAGATCTTCACGTGTGGTCATCAGATTTTGGAGATGATTTGGTCACTTTCTTGACCAAATCAAATTTTGGTTATTTTGTTTGTGTGAATGTGTTTGGTGGTATGTTTGTGCTTAAGCGGAGTATTTTTTATATGACGTGTTTGGTGGTGTGAAAAAATTTGATGTGATTGTGATGAGTGTAATCACCATTGCATAAAGTCTTATTTGTATGGCATTCTTCGAGTCTTATCCTAATTACTTCGAAATGTATTGAATTACAGGTTGAACTTTGTTTACTACTTGTTCAAAGTGTTCTTTTTATTGGTGAGGGTTGTTTAACAACGAGAAATTTTTGTAAATGATCCATTTTTGTTACCACTTTACCAAACTAAACCTCGCCCGTCTTTTTTACGAAAATAAACTTTTAACATATCATCCATTAGATTCATTCCAAGACGCATTTTCAACCGTACATGTGTCTCTAATTATTCTGGGCAACATTGTGCGCGAGTGAAAAGTAAGGCGGTCAATTGGGCGAGCTTGTAGGTGATTCTGGGCGACAAAAGACTCCCGGGCGAGCTTGTAGGCAAGTTCTGGGTGACAAAAGACTCCTGGGCGAGCTTGTAGATGAGTTCAGGGCGACAAAATACTATGAAGGTGGTGGTGTTGTGGTACAACCATTGGTTTTTTTTATGATATTGTGAGAAAAGCCGGTGAGTTCATTGAGATTTGAGAAAGTGAAGTATATAAAATGTGACATAAAGGCATTCTGAGTACATGTAGGTGTTTGTTATGTGGTGATTTATTGGTAAGTGTGTATAAAGAAATGAAAATTGCTAGGTCAAATGAGAGGGTGTAAGTGAAGCATATCTATCTATAATTATGTTTATGGCATTTACTTCGAATGTGGTACCTTGATTTGCTCGGACCATTTTGGTAACATGATGAAAACTAGTATTTTTTGGTACCTTGATATTGGTTCATTTTAGTAATTACTACTACTTTAACTAAAGTTTTTTTGGTGGTGACCTATTGGCAGGGTTGTATATCGGAATTCAATATACAATATTCATTTCTATGTTCACAAAAGCGAGTAAGAACTTGGTATATTTTTATTATAAATTGGACAACTTTTTGACTCGGATGTACGCGGAGATAAACTTTTTATATATGCTATGCATTTTTTATTTTTTTATTGTTTTTTTTTTCTAGAAGGATACATGAGATAAACTTTTAGTGTTAAACTTCAAAATTAAATAACTAACATAAATTTTTTGAAATTTTACACAAGCGTTAGAGTGCATGGTGCAATGCAAAACCACACGTCATTGGGAATTTTTTTTGCCCATATGGCACCACCGTTCTGCACCCCCTCTAGTGCCATTTGCACGCCATTTGTCCCCTCACTGAGCTATTCGCGACCGTTGTTGTTGTTGTTGTTGTTGTTGTTTTTGTGAGTGAGTGGGGTATTTTTGATGATCTGTTATGGGGCTCACATGCACCAATAACCATTATAACTGAGGAGCGTGTTTTAATTATTGTGGTGTTATTGAGTGTATGTTGAGATGACAATCCAATAACTAATGCATGTCTGCACCTAGCTCTCTTAGAAATATGCATATGTGTGTATCGTATACATAAAAATTATCCGCCACTGTGTGCATCGTGATCATCAAATATTCGAGATTTAAGAGGGGAGATGTGACATTGCCAAAAAAAAACATATATATCCGTTTGTATCATCATCAAATAGTCTAGCGGTAAAGTCATTTGTTTCCTCACAAGAGGTCAAACCTTGTTAAATATGCACACTCACGAGTTGCCGAGAAAAGTCGAAAACGGTCCTAAGATCAACTTGATGAGACCACGTACATATGAATTAGAAAAAAATTATGCCTTGAGTTTTATACATGACAAGAAAGCAAACCAAATATATTGGTTGACAAATATTTATGTTATGATATGAAATAAAATTAGCAATAAGACCATTTCAACTTGTTAGAGTATACTTACCAACTTTCCAGTAATAATTAATATAAGGTAAAATGACCTTTTAATTCAACCACCAACTTATTTTCAAACACCCAATCAGGTTCATAAATTTCTACCTAAAAACATAACCAAAACACGAAAATTACCACCAAATTTGCCGGTAAAATCCTTTTCACCTTTGTGTTTTCATTTCACCGCGCACTCAGTAAATTTCACAAAAAGGCAACACAATATATAACCCAAATTAACCCCCAAACTGATTTACCCAATCACCGCCAGCATCACACCATCGAATCATTTAATTAAATCAAAATAATAAAATACTAATTAATATTTAATAGTAATAAAATAAAATAAAGAAAAGAGAAATGACATTAGCGGGATCTGGTGAGGCTCGTGAAGGTTCAGAAGCAGAGAGGAAAAAAGGAATAAATTACAAGGAGGAGTTACCAGATTTAATAAGATACCTTCCTCCCCCAAACTTAACAACAGATCCCATGACTGCCTTTATCAAGCTCGATGATTCCCCTATGTTTCACAAACAGGTTATTACTTTTATAATATAATAATAATGCTATGCTATTTGAACTAGTTTTAGGGCTTTGCTTCCATCTTACTCAACCTATTAATTACATTATTAGATTTCTATTCTTGCATTTACTAGTGAATTTGGTTATCCTAGATTTCACTTTAATTAGGATTAGTAGTTTGTAATCATGAAATTGATTATACATTACTTAATCAGTTACCTAATTTTAGAATAGGCTGAAATGCTGTATATAAGTTTGTCATTGTAAAAGTTTAGCCTAGTTATATCGTGTTTAGGATCACTTATTTTTTCGCATCAGGAAGTAGGGGGGTGTTTGATTAAGCTTATTTTATTTATTTATTTATTTATTTTTGCGAGTAAGCTTATGTTTAGTAAGTAGTTTATGGCTTGTGATGAATAATAAGGTTATAAAAGGTTATGTTGAGTGTTTGGATTAGCTAATGATATAAAGGTGAAAAACAAAGTCTTATAAACTTACTTAACCTTAAAAGCCTGAGCGTATTCAAACTCTTCAATAGCTAATTTTGGTGATTTAAGCTAATAAGCTCCATAAAAAAAAGCTAAAATAAACACCCTGTAGTGTTAGCATTTGATTATTTCACGTATCGTTTATCTTGAATTCATTTTTTAGTAGACACAAGAATGTTAGAAAGATGTGTATCTCTTTTTAAGGTTTTTACTTTTTAGGTTAGATTTGAGGTTAAAGGCTAATTTATCCCAAAATAAGCAGTTTGCTTATCCAAACACTACAAACTGGTTATCTGCCAAATAATAAACAACACAAAACAACCTCTGTGGGGAATGAAACAGATACTTATTTTTTGTCTGAACTGTTGTCATCTTTCGATAGGTGCGGTATCTTGAACAAACAACAGATGAGCTAAAAACGCGTTGTCAGAAGCTACACAAAGGGAGCAAAAAGTATATGTAAGTTATTTGCCAGTTTTTGAATTCTGGTGAGAATATTATAAATGTGTAGACTCATTGCTGAATGTTTATATAATTCGCAATAGGGATGGTCTTGGAGAAGCATGCAATATGGACTATATATTCGCGGACGCGTTAGAGGCGTTTGGTGGTGGTCAAGATGACCCTACAAGTGTATCTATTGGAGGTAAGTTACATGGACCTTATATGCCCGTCATCTAACGAATTCACTTGATAACATAATCATTTCTTTGTTTTTATATGTGCAGGTCCGATAATGTCCAAGTTCGTTTCTGCTTTTCGTGAGATTGAAACGTTTAAGGAGCTTCTTCGCTCTCAAGTAAGTGAACGTATTGCAGCTAATGATTGTTAATTGAAAATTGAGCTTCATGACATAATAATCATTCGTCCTTCAGCGCGAATACCTCATAATAGGCAGTTAGGCACATTATGCAAGTTCTTACATATAGGACCGACTTTAACTTTTTTTTAATCTGAGAAGCAACTTCATATTGTGTTTCCAGGTTGAACATCTGCTTGTTGACCGTTTGAGTCAGTTTTTGGCTGAGGATCTTCAAGACACAAAGGTGACCTTCGCAGCTGCTTTTTAAGCCTTCTAAATATAGAAGGCCTTTATTACTACTGTAATTAGTAGTTCAATTCCTATTTAGTAATTGTAATTTGTTGCTCATCTTTTTCTTTATTTCCTTTGATTGTCTAGTAAAAACCTAGTTTTACACTCAAATAACATTATTTTCTGTTATGTATTAGTTTATTTTCATGATGCATTCATGTTATTTGGCTCTCCATCTTATTTTGCTCAGGAATCACGTAAACGATTTGACAAAGCTGCAAGTGCATATGATCAGGTAGGTTCGCTTTGAATTCTTGTTATCTTTTTTCTTGTTTTGATCTTCGATGTAGGTGAATCTGTTGTATTAATAAGCGATTACCGGCCTTTTTAGAAAAAAAACATTTGATCCCCAAAACATTTCATTTGTTGACAAATTTATATATCATCGTGATTATTATGTATTGATGTAGTGTTCATTATAGTTAGCTATTATACTTCAACATTGTGTGCCACTACTCTAAACTCTAAAGTGGTATTACACACGAGGACTGACTAATCTTTATGACTGCAGGCTCGTGAGAAGGTTGCATCGTTGAAAAAAAGCACACGAGATGAAGTTGTTGCTGAATTAGAAGAGGTATGGTATGTTTTGATGTGAAATACGTGCTGAGTTGACTCAGACTCACTTCAAAATTTTCTAAAAGAGCTTATATAACAGGTGTAATTGTATAAATTTAAGCACAAAAATTATGTTCTGGTGATACGTATACCAGATATTATTCAGTCTTGCAGAACACTTGTTCAGGAGCTTATTATTTGTAATCACTTTTTGCAGGACCTACAAAACTCAAAATCTGCATTTGAAAGGAGCAGATTTAATCTAGTATGTCTAATGATTATGCGTCCCTTTTATTTTATTTTATTTTTGCCATATATTATTCATTTAAGGTTTAAGATTTTGCTCCTTGGTGTTTTTTAAGGAATGCAGGTAAACTCTCTCATGAATATAGAAGCGAAAAAGAAGTACACGTTTTTGGAATCTATTAGTGCAATAATGGATGCTCATTTGAGATATTTTAAACTGGTGCGTTGTTAGGAAGGAAAGTTCAAACATTATCTTGTATTTGATGTGCCGGATCTGTTACTAAGCACTTTGTTTTGACTTTCTAGGGCTATGAATTGTTGAGTCAAATGGAGCCTTTCATTCATCAGGTTCTTATTTCACCATTTTCCTATGACAAAACATGACATATATGTAATATCTTTGTTTTGCTTTATTGTTGTTTTTTGTATTAAATAGTAACCATCTAAATACATGTGGTTGTGTGGATATCAGGTGTTGACATATGCCCAACAATCTAAGGAACAGGCAAGCATTGAACATGATAGACTTGCAAAGAGAATTCAAGAGTTTAGGACACAAGCAGAAATGAAGGAGGCAGTGCCTAGTAATGTGGGACATGTTAACGTGAACGGTGTCGGAATGAGTTCTGATAAAGATATAGACGCGATAATGCAGTCTACTACAAAAGGAACAGTAAGTAGATTTTTCTGCATGCATTTCATTTCTTCTGCTTCTAGTGCATCACTGCATCTGTTAGGATGCATCCTTGCTGGAATATTAATTTGTGCAATTTCATGCTTTGATTCCTTAAAAGATACAAATTTTACTCTCTTGTAGTTGATGGCTTGATGCATCACATGTAGTTTATGAATTTGGATTTGTGTTTGAACTAGCTTTCTGATTCTTGCGACTTGTAATCGCTCTAATGGACTTTTATACTTTGGGGTATGCGTATTATGTTTCTGAGCCAAATCAGCAGTGTCATACCATTCCATCATAATTGATTATGAAAAGCTATTAGAAAATCACCTAATTGTACCTCCATCTAACCCACTGTGAATGATTTTTTCTCACATCTCACAAGACATATGTCATTTTTCATGTGAATGTCTTTTTTGATCATTTTATGATTTGAATTTGTAAATTTTAAATATTCAAACAACTGATTATCTAATCATTGCAACTTCATCCATCAAAAGCACATCCAAACACCATCTTATACTATCCATTTTATTACAACGGATTGTACAATGTGATGGTTATAAATAACGTATTTAGTTGCAGAACAAACATATAAAACCCATAATGATGTGTTCATGTATGTTTCAGGTCCAGACCATCAAGCAAGGGTATCTTCTGAAACGGTCTTCAAGTTTGAGAGCAGATTGGAAGAGACGATTCTTTGTACTTGATAGCCGCGGGAATTTATATTATCATAGGATTTTGCCTAACAAACCTGTGGTAGGTTAAAGTGCATTTTTTATATATTAATATCTTCAGATGATCTCTTACTTTTCCATCTTCTGAGCCTTGTTTTAGGGTACACAATCAACCAATTCACTACAATCTACTGAACAACAAAGTCGTGTATTTGGGAGATTTAGATCAAGGCATAGCAGGGCAGCATCACATGATGATGATAACTTGGAATGTCATACTGTAGATCTTCGTACTTCAACAATAAAAGCTGATGCTGAGGATTCAGATTTGCGTTTGTGTTTCAGGATAATTTCACCTATGAAAACATACACTTTGCAGGTGAGATTGGTTCAAATGTGTAACCTCGTGTAGAGAATGATTTGGGAAATGGATCGACCTTTTGCACCAACTTAGAGAACATGCATGATAGATTAATACGACAAGGGGCCAAAATGAGCTATGTCAATTTTTTTCTTTGGAAAAGTAATAAATAACATCTATTTATTTGAATAAAATGATATAGGAGGTTTTATGCTTTAATACATTTGTGTGGACATTTGAGCCATTTGACTTATTTTCTGTAGCTATATTATTTATTTTATATGTTTGACATGTTAGAGATAAATCATAACCCGAATTGACCCATTTATTAGTATATAGTTGAACTGCTACTTCTTACTTTATATGGAAAGAAAGTGGAAACTATTTATATTCTATTTAGTTGTGCAGAGTCTTTTATAATATTGTTAGTCTTGAATCATGCAAAATTTTGCTAGTGTAATGTAACCTATCTCTTTGCTTGGTTTTGGCAGGCTGAAAATGAAGGTGAGAGGATTGACTGGATGAACAAGATTACCGGAGTGATTGCCTCTCTCTTGAATTCCCACCTAAAACAGGTTAAACTCTTCTTGATTTCATTGGTTCTATCTGTTTCTGTGTTCTTATATTACTGTAATATCTGCAGACACATTTCAACAGAAGTAATCTGCGAAGTACCCTTGAATCAGTTGGTGAAGATTTCGATGCTTCAGAAGCTGATAACGTGGGATCTACACTCGATAACATGAATATCAATTCAGCAGATTCTGTTTCTAGCATTCTTCGAGAGATCCCTGGAAATGATCTATGTGCAGAATGCGGTGCTCGTGAACCCGATTGGGCATCTCTTAATTTAGGCATATTAATGTGCATTGAATGCTCTGGTGTACACCGAAATCTAGGGGTTCACATATCAAAGGTGCTTCTCTTTAACACACGGCTATATAACGATGGCGATTTTCGACTCGTTATTGTCTATCTGGGTGGTGTGTCATCTCAATCCGGTCAAATGAAAAAAAAAATCTAGATGTTAAGAGTGACTGGTCAAACAGGTTGGAAGTTACAAAAAAGTCTACTTGTAATTTATACAAAATGCCAAAACGTTAGGTCAAAGATTTAGATTATCATTGTAAATATTGTTTTCTGAATTATAAAGTAACGAGCAAGACATTTCTAAGCAAAAAAGTGTTTGTGGGTCAAATCAACTTGCCTGGGCCCATTTCGAACACCTGTTTTGACGAGCCGACCACCCATTGTGCCATCTCTTGAATAACCTCATCTAACTGGATTAAGGAATGGATCCCTTGATAGCTAATCAGTTTAATTGTTTTTTATACTACGGCAGGTTAGATCAATAACTCTTGATGTCAAGGTTTGGGAACCTACTGTAATGGATTTGTTTCGGAATTTGGGCAATACATTCTGCAATTCCATATGGGAGAATCTACTCCAAGCTGATAGGTAAGTTTACTTTAGTTCGAAATAGATATATGGTACTGCAAATACAATTAAATGATAATCATCTCGCTGACTTCGGTTGTCTGTATTAATTTTGCAGCAAAGAGGGATCAAATGCTTTTGCAGTTAGCAAGCCTAGTCCTGGAGATGCATTTCAACAGAGGGAGAAGTATATCATTTCAAAGGTATGTGCTTTAACCAATTTATTGTAAGCAAATGTAGAGGTGCAGAAATGGGTAGGTTGGGTAATGAGTTAAAATGGGTTCAGGTCAAAACTAATGCTTTTTAGTATACATTTCAAAGGTATGTGCTTTAAATAGATCGGGTTAACACTTTCTCCCCAGTTTAAAAGATTCTTTATAAATGAAGGATGTGTTAAATATGATTACACAAAGTTACAAACTATATCATTACGATCGTAATCTAGTATCTAAATAGGCAACTTTTAACCCGTTTGACGGATTTTGCCTAGTGATATAACCAAGTCGAATTCAAAATTGGGTGGATTATTGTCATCTCTAATGCAAATAATGTCTTTTGGTTTGTTTTCATTCAGTATGTCGAAAAGCGATTAATGTCTCGAGAAGAAACCTCCACTACTACCCCTTCACATGCCACCAGAATCTGGGAAGCAGTCAAGTGTAACGATATACGGGAAGTATATCGTCTAATTGCTACATCAAATACTAACATCGTCAACACTACATACAACGAGGTGGCTGATGCCGATTTGTTCCACAATATTCATGAACATGACCTTGCAGAAAAGAATGGTCCACTATCCTGTAAAAAGATAAAGAATCCTAGCAAACCTGACAGNATCTATCCACACAGTGATGTAGATATTTGGTACTGCAAATACAATTAAATGAATAATCATCTCGCTGACTTTGGTTGTCTGTATTAATTATGCAGCAAAGAGGGATCAAATGCTTTTGCAGTTAGCAAGCCTAGTCCTGGAGATGCATTTCAACAGAGGGAGAAGTATATCATTTCAAAGGTATGTGCTTTAGCCAATTTATTGTAAGCAAATGTAGAGGTGCAGAAATGGGTAGGTTGGGTAATGAGTTAAAATGGGTTCAGGTCAAAACTAATGCTTTTTAGTATACATTTCAAAGGTATGTGCTTTAAATAGACCGGGTTAACACTTTCTCCCCAGTTTAAAAGATTCTTTATAAATGAAGGATGTGTTAAATATGATTACACAAAGTTTCAAACTATATCATTACGATCGTAATCTAGTTTCTAAATAGGCAACTTTTAACCTGTTTGACGGATTTTGCCTAGTGATATAACCAAGTCGAATTCAAAATTGGATGGATTATTGTCATCTCTAATGCAAATAATATCTTTTGGTTGCTTTGATTCAGTATGTCGAAAAGCGGTTAATGTCTCGAGAAGAAACCTCCACCACCACCCCTTCACATGCCACCAGAATCTGGGAATCAGTTAAGTGTAATGATATACGGGAAGTATATCGTCTAATTGCTACATCAAATACAAACATCGTCAACACTACATACAACGAGGTGGCTGATGCAGATTTGTTCCACAATGTTCATGAACATGACCTTGCAGAAAAGAATGGTCCTCTATCCTGTAAAAAGATAAAGAATCCTAGCAAACCTGATAGTTGTCTTACAGGCTGTACACTGTTGCATCTAGCTTGTAACTCTGGTTATCAGGTGATGCTCGAACTATTGCTACAATTTGGTGCTGATATAAACAAGTGCGATTACCATGGTAGGACACCACTTCATCATTGCATCTTCTCCGGAAATAACAAATTGGCAAAATATATGCTCAGAAGGTAATATCTGTTTTACTAAATGATTTGATTATCCATTTGAAGATCATATTTGTTAACGTGCATGTTGTTTCAGAGGGGCTGTTGGATCAATCAAAGACGGTGGAGGGCGGAGTGCCCTAGAACGAGCTATGGAGATGGGAGCAATTACTGATGATGAGTTATTAATTTTGCTCTCTGAGGGGAAGTGAAGCTTATCTATTGCCTGATTAGTCCTTAACGAGCTGCGGGTAAATCATAGATCAGGTTACTGGAGAAAGGGGAAAGACCCCTGAGGATATTTTACACTGTTGATATTTTTGATACAGGTGGTGTGTCTCCTATAATGGACAGAATGTGATACTTTTGTACTTTAGTCAGTTGTATTTGTGATCTGATGCTTCAGTTAATGTTGTTATTAGAGATACAATGTCTTGAGACATGTTACTGCTGTTGATGTCGATTAGGGTTTGTACGTGTATATTTGATGCATACGTAAAGGGAATGATGTTTGTATGTTGTACACTTATTAATGTTACGATGTTTCTTTTGTTTCCACAGTTGTGTTATCTGTCATAAATACAGCATGAAGGATTATAAGTAACTCGACTAGCATCAGATTTATGTCATGAAGCTGCACTTTTTGGTTAACGAGCTTAAGAAACTAGTATGGAACAAAAGCTTCCATATAAGCTTTTTCATTGATGGTTTGTAGGTTTCAGTGATAAGCTTAAAAGTTAGATGCGAAATCGATCACCATTAGTTTTATTTAGATGTTTAAGAAACCATAATTGGTCAAATATGTTGAAATGAACTCTGGTTTAAAATAAGCCACATAAAATGAAATTGGGAAAAACACCCTGTTCAAGTGTAAACCACCAATATGAAAGATAACCGTGCCATAAATGTTGTAAACCACAATAACTAATATGTGGCTCAACGTAATTACGTAGACAAAAGATTAACAAACATGTCAAAACAAGTTTGCTTGAGAAAAATAAAAAATAAAAAAAGAAATCAAAATAGGTTGAAGAAAATGTAAATTTTAGAGCTGTTTCTTAAATTAAATAGTTTTGACTGAAATCTATAAGAGTTTTTTTTAACCTCTCCATTAAAATGAAACAACTAAGCCCACTGAATAAATGGTGAAAAAACAACCCTAGAGACCAATTCCATTGCAAACTAAACAGTAAACACCTCATATGTTATGACTACAATTGCATCACTTTTAATCTTTTATATAATAAAACAAAACCCCTATTGGGAATTTTTCATTTCAAAAAAATTGGAACCATACTTTATTTAGTAATAATTTTATTTAAAAAAAAGATTATTTTCTTATTAAGTAACATTTTATATTTATCAATAACACAAGTAGAAGATAAATACAAAAAATATAGATAAGATATTTTAAAAAAAAAGATTATTTTCTTATTAGGTAACATGTTATATTTATCCACAACACAAGTAGAAGATAAATACAAAAAATATAGATAAGATGCAATTAACAATAGGATTAAAATATTTAAATAATTATTTCAAAAAATTAAAAAAAAACCCGCGCGTGCGCGGGCATTATAACTAGTTGGTTAAAATGGAAAATGAACATTTATTTTTGAACATCCCGAAACAAAATATTTTAGAATGCAGAAAATATTTTTGAGTTATGTAAATTTATAATTTCAGAAGAAAACAAAAAAAAAAAGGATTTTAAATAAGTCTAACAAACCTAAATCTAGAAAGTTCTGATTTTTTTTACCAACCAATTACTCCGTATTTTATTTTATAAAAAACAAAATATAAAAGAAAAAAAAAGGTGTGACCTCAAATATTTGATGTGAAAGAAAGTTGCATGTGGGCATGTGGCAACCAAAATTTTTCTTTTAAAAGGGACTTGGCTTTACTAACCAACCACAAAAAACACCTACTTTAACTATTCCGTGGACACACTTTTATCTTCCCTTGTAAAAAACAACACAACATTAAAAAACCAATCTAATGGCATCTGTTGTTCCTCTAACAGCTAGTACTATTATTCATCAATCACAACCACCTAAAGTACCAAATGTTTCCTTTTCAATCAGAGCATCTTCATATTCAGGTTTGGTATCAAATTCAAATGGGTCTTTTGAAGCTAGGTTTGGGTCTTTAAGAAGTGGTGGAACAAATGTGTTGGAAAGGCCTAATTTTGACCAGTCTCAGTTTGACCCTGCTACCCAGGTTCAAGAAGGTGGGTTTCTTTTCTTTTCTTTCTATTTTAATTTTAAGTTATCTTGTTTAGGGAGTAATTAGAGTTTATAGTTAACGAAAATTGCACATTAAGAACCAAGTTGTTGTTGTTGTGTGTGTGTTTTTTTTTTTTTTTTGTAAATTGAATTTATGTTACCTTTGGATAATTGGAAATTTAGGTAGTGTTTAATTGTAGAGAAGTTTTCTTGTTGGAAAAAAGTGACTAAACTGGTTTCGTTTTTTCGATTTTCCTATGAAAAATGGGATGTTTTTCACCAACTAAGCACATCCTTAGTATTTTTCTTGGCAATTTTCCCTAGATTTTGATTCACTGAATGTTTTAATATGTTGTAGATTTGTAGCTATTAGTTTTTGCATAAACTGTTGATTATCAATATTTGTGAGCTTGTTTTTTGTATAATAAATAGTTTACCTAGCAATTTTACTAGGAATTGCATAATGGGTTAATATGTTTATGTTACTAAAATTGTAGACTTTAGAAAAAATAACAATTCAAAAGAGAAAAGGTACTATGGCCAAGGGGCGAGACATATACTTTTCTGCTAAATAAATCATAGTTTTACTGGTTTTGGAGCGGAATAGAAACCATCAACACCATGAGCTTCAGTGTTAAGGAATGGTTCTAGTTAAGGAAAGATAAAAAGATGTTTTATCCATTGTTCAAGAAATTTAAATTTATTTATTTATTTATTTTATTTATTTTTTTGGTTTGTAAATTGAATTTATGTTACCTTTGGATAATTGGCAAGTTTAGTATTTTTCTTGGCAATTTTCCCTAGACTTTGATTCACTGAGGGGGTGTTTGTTTCGGCTTTTATAGCCGGCTTATGGCTTATTTGGTTTTGGCCTTATGTTTCATAACCTCACTTCTATAATAAATAGTTTACCTAGCAATTTTACTAGGAATTGCATAATGGGTTAATATGTTTATGTTACTAAAATTGTAGACTTTAGAGGGGGGAACAAAACTCAAAAGAGAAAAGTTACTATGGCCAAGGGGCGAGACATATACTTTTCTGCTAAATAAATCATTGTTTTACTGGTTTTGGAGCGGAATATAAACCAATACACCATGAGCTTCAATGTTTAGGAATGGTTCTACGATTTAACGTTTGTGGTCAACTGAATCAGGTTTAGAATAGATAGGTTGGTGTGGGTTTTGTAAATTCTCACCAGCTGCCAGTAACAAAGTTTAACTTTACTAAAACGTGAATGATGTAACAACAAAGGTTTGGAACATAGAAATTACAGGCTGATAAGGATAAACTCATAAACCTAACTGAGCATCGAAACTTATTAGACTCTGATAAAAATTTATCCTTATGTGAAAGAGATTTTAAAATTTTAATATGTGTCCAGTTAATATAGAATCTTATAGTCTTCAAATATGAATATTTATCTTGATGGTCACTTTTATGTTGTAGGTGGAGATATTGGACGGGTGAAAGACAAGAAAACCACTGGCAGTGGAGACAGTTACAAAGTGCTTTTAATTGATGATGCACGTCATACTGAGAAGCTAGGTAATATACTTTTTACGTTCATTTAAAAGTTAAAACCATTAATTGTCGCAAATGCTAGAAGGATGAAAGAAATGGTGGAATAGTGAAATAATTGTCATTTAACAATATATATTTTTGTATGTAGTGGTGAAAGCATTGCCTCAGGCTGTTCCAGCTGTTACACCTGATGATGCCAGCAAACTATTCCATGTATCACGAGAAAATGGTCTGGCAGTGGTTCTAGTTACAGTCAAGGTATGTTTTCTATTGCCGGTGATTATATACAGACGGAAAAGGGATATATGCCCCCGCACTAGAGGTGGCATTTTTTACACAGTTATGGGCCTTGTGACTATAGGTGGATTGATTTGATTTACACTTTGCCTCTAACGGGTCGAATGGGTAATAATTAATACATAAAAACTGAAAGCCGGTTAAGCGGGTCTCCCAAGCTGGTATTATATTCTTAGTTTAAACTATAGCAATATGGAAGTATTGAACAAATAGAATACAACCTTGTAAATCATTTTCTCAGTCCAATCCGACCTGACCTGTTATGACATTTCTAAAAAAACTACCCATTTTACTATAGTTTTGCCACATGTACTATATATTAGCTCAGATTACCTGTCTAGCACATCGAGCAATTAGATGATACATAATTTACCCTTTGATATTGTGATCAGAATCCAGAAGGTCGTGTTAAATGCATTGGTGCCCCATCATGGCCCTTTGTTACTATGCTTAAAATGACTTGAGAAGTCCTGTATCTTATTTTTTTTCTTGTGAACAGGAACATGCAGAGTTCTATGCTCAGATGATGGCGCGCAAAGGACTGCGATCAACAATAGAGCCAGATTCAACCACAGTATGAGATTCCAATACAGCTACATTTTTGTGAGGTTTAGACTTGGAAGTCAATTTTGATGGAGCAAGTAGAATTATCAGTAGTATTATATAAGCACCGAGAAACAACATAGATGTGTAAACTTGTATTCTTGCATGTTTCTCTGCATCTAAGCAGAGCCTTGTCTTGAAACACGACTAGTAATCTCGTATAGTAGATTGAGCAATAGATTCATCTTGTGATTTCATTGTTTATTGACTTTATTCTTGTTGTTGCCATGTCCAACTGTGATCGTCAAAGATGCAACCTCAAAAGGCATTAGACTCCCAAGGAAAACTAATGGGTTATTCCTTCAAATACACATGCTTGGAAATTTCAGACCAAAAAGACTACTTTTCAGTTATAAATTTGGTACGAATATCTTTTATGGAACTTTTGAGGCGGGCGAAATGATAGCATTAAGACGGGTGTTAATTGGGTTGGTTGGGTTTGGGTCAAATTGAGTCGGGTCAAAGTCGGGCCGAGGCTATGATATCCTCACGGATTTGCCAGAAAGATATTGTTTGGTAATATAACGACAAACAAGTTACATAGCAAACTAGTATAGTACCCCCACAAATCTATAGAGCCAAACTAATTGCAACACTTAGTTTTTTTGCAGTATCGGGTTGGTTAACGGTTTTTAAAGAGATACGTGGAGGAAAAATGTGTGACGTGTTTGGTTGGTGGGTTTGGATCATGGGGTTAGAATTAATAACATATTCAAATAATAATATTATTTTATAAAACTCATAAATCCAAACTTTACTTATATAACAGACGCATCTCCTTTATTATCTCTATATTTCTTTTACTTATATTTAGTTTGTTATCCAAGCAATATATGTAAAGATATAAACTTAATAACTTATTTATTGTAAAATATTATGGGCTTATGGGCTTATGTCTATTCATCCTAATCTTGATTAACAAGTTAGTGTTTTCCTATGCATTATAAATACCTCATATTAACAAGTTATGTGTTTCAATACTTGAATTGTGAAATAAATAAATTCACAAAACAATAAGTTGATTATTGAGAGACAAATTATCTCGAGGTGGATGTAAATATCTTATTGGTATTTTATGAGATAAGTATCTATTTTTTTTCTTAAAATTGGGTTTGTTAGAGCTCTCGTATTCTATAAAGGATATGTAATGTCTCAAGCATGGCTTACAACTTCAACTTCTAGATACAATTAATAAATTTCTCAATAACTTTATTTGATAAAGTTGAATGAATCTGTACATGGATCAAAATGATTTTGGACGCATATTATATAAATTGCTTTTGCACATGTCTTAAAGAAATAATTGGTCCTCAAATACCATACATAAGTACAATTGAGGTTTGGATGCCAATTTTGTAATTAATATGCGTCACGAGAGTGCATTTTTCTCTTTTAATATTTGTACATGCATTGTATACTTTCCAATCAATTGATTTGATATTGGGTTGGAAGCTGCACATATATTTTGTCATTTTTGCAGGACTTATTCATAACATCATCAATTTGATGGACTTCATTGTAAAGTTGTTGTCAACAAAGTATACGAGCAACTCGTTTAGAAGATTAGCATGCGATACTTGAAATATATACATTAAATTGAGGAGGAGGAGCATTATACGCACTGCACTCTTTTCCTTCATCAAGTTTTTTTTTTTATCCCATTGGGTTTTTCTTGATAAGGTTTTTGATGAGGCAGTCTATGAAGTATAATGAACGATGAATATCCGAGGAGGAGTATTGTAAACTATTATGGGCTTATGGGCTTATGTCTATTCATCCTAATCTTGATTAACAAGTTAGGTTTTCCTATGCATTATAAATACCTCCTATTGTAACATTATGAATACAGCTAAATAATAAGAATTCTCTTTCTCTCTCATTCTTGTTCATTATATTTGCAACAATATTCAATTAATAATATATTATTTTATATTTTTTCCCCTCTACATACTTAAACATTCTTAACCCAACTTTTAAACCAAACACATAAAATCTCCTTTTAACGTGGGCTTATACATACCTCATTCTAGGGCTGATAACAGTCTAAAACCCAGACATGTCCGGTAAAAACTAGACCCGGCCCAAAAACCGAGTTTGCCAAACCACCAAATCGAGTACCGGGCCGAAATGTGTTCGGTTGGGCCGGTTCGTCAGTTTTTGATCCGGTCCAAAAAAGCATATAGTGTCTAGTTGTGCGTAAGACCGAACCAAGGAACGAAATAAGGAAAAAGTAGACCGCGGACCGGTTCGGGTTGGTTTCAGTTCGGTGCCTCATTCCCATACCCTTTGTTACAAACACCACAAACCAAACACTACCTAAAAACTGAGTCATCGTATTTTTTTAAACAAAAGCAGTTAACAAGTCGAATAAAAATCAAACTTTAACACAAATCACAACTTTCATAAACCTTTCCCCTTTGTATTATTAATCGATCCATCGTTACAAAGACTCGTTAAATTTGATCCCTAATTACCGGTAATTTTTATAACTTTCCTTAATTTTATCTTATTATGCAATTTGAATTAATTTAATTTTTTTTTTTTAATATAATTTGCATATATGTATTGTAATTGTGTTACATAGTCTATGATAATTGATAACATTAGGTTTAGTTTTACATATGTTAGTATATAGAAATTATTAGGTTATGTAAGCTTTCTTTTGTAACCCTGTAGGATGATTGTTTAATGTTTAGCTAGTCGAAAAGATTACGATATTTTTAAGCGATGGACGAAAAGAGGCGATTGCCGTCGTGGATGGTACGGAAGCCTAAAGAGGAAGTACAAGATGAGGAGGAAGTGAGTGTTGTGACGGAATGTACGAAGCCTAAGGCGAAACGTGTAGCGCGTGTGAAGGATGAGGGCTTAGCTAGTGACGGAGATAGTTTTTTGGTTAAATGTGGGACGAAGAGGAAGAAGAAGGAGAAGGAAGTTGTTGAGAAGGATGTGATTGAGTGTCGTGATGTTGAGGAAGAAGGCGGTGGTGGTGAGAAGAGGAAGCGTGGGAGAGCTGGGAGGAAAGGTGGAGAGCGTTGCGTGTCGAGAAAGAAGAAAGAGAAGGATTGTGAGTTAGAGTTTGATGGGATTGATGAGATTCAACGGCTATCGAGTGGTGAAGAGGATGAGGATGAGCTGACTATGGAAGATATGTTAATGATTGCGAAAGAGGTGCGTCTTTTTTTATTTGTTTACTTGTTTACAGGGTATTTAGGGGGTGTTTGGATTTGTATATAGAAACACGAGATCACTTTCAAAACACTTGTATAGTCATTCATAAGTGAAGCCTGTAGAATCCTTTGTTTCTAGAAAGACGGGATGGTTTCAAACAGTTGATAATAAAGTAAGAAAGTCTTTTTTGTACCTTTTGCAGTGTGTCGAGAATGACAAGAGTGCCAAGGGTCAACAGCAGCCATCAGAACGACAGTGCGAATTAAAAAAGAAATCTTCACATGTATTTTCCTCTATGGCCAGAACGTCTCCCATTGCCCCTCAGGATACAGTAACACACAATATTGTAGAGACGGCTTCTCGTCGTGATTCAGTTGAAAATACCAGTGAAGTTACATTAACTGATTTTAAAACGACAGATGATCCTGCTCAAGACATGCTTGATCTGTTTTTGGGGCCTTTACTTAACAAACCGATTAGGAAAGAAGAGACCAGTTCAACTAAAGGTGTCGTAATTCCCCGTGAAATTACTAGTCAAAAACAGGATCCTGTTATTTCCGATAAACCAATTACCTTTGCAAAGAAAAAAAGCAGCCTCAGGGATGCTGTAGCTATGCTTCTCGAGTCTTGACTGAGAATGCTTCCCAGATCTGTTTTAAGTAGACTTGATGTGCAGCAGGTACATGATATTATAGTTGATTCTATGTCGATGTATACACATAGAATTTTAGGTTTTTCTAATTTTTTGTAAGTTGATATATTATCAATTTAATGATATAGATTCTCCTTCATGGAGTATAGGTTCTAAATTGAGTAAATATATATCAGCATGTGTGTACTATATTATGAAGTTTGCTGAACGCCGTTGTTAAATGCTTATCTTTAGGTGAAATGACTGTTGATACTCCATTTTCATGAACTGTCTTTATATATTTGGTTCTTTTATCTGTGTTGCCGAAATTATTTGCAAGATTAACTATATTTGTACAAGAACTCAAAAATCATAAGAATCACTTCTATGGAGCGACAGTCACTCTTATAATGGAAAACCAGATCAATACTTGTCAAAACTAAATTACATGCATCTACTACACACTCACTGCAGGAGCCCTGATTATAATGTAGAACATGCTTATGTTCCTAAGGTCTTTGCAACAGTTTTATATCCTTTACAACCATGTGTTTTGTCATTTATGTACGTGTGTCTGTCTCTGTGTGTATATATACATTGATACTCTTTCTCATTCAACTTGTATTGGTGTCGGTGAACATGTAAGAGATGATGAGAAAATGGTAAAGATTGATTGACTTCGTCCGTGTAAGATTGGATGCAAGAATCTGGGAAGGATATTCTGTGTCTTTTGTATATTTTCAAGTCTGCTAGCATGTGGATAGTGACAGGGCTTGAAGAAAGTAATTTTCATTCATGAAGGTCCTGAAGAGCTTTAAGATGTGGAGTTGTGGATTTTCCAGTATTATCGAAATAGATTTTTATAATTTTGGGAGGAACAGAAAACAGAAAGATTGCATTAGTTTTTTGTTCAGTGAAAAATAAGTATGATATATTTTGAGATTGACGCAGAGTCTCTGGATCCGCCGGCTTCAAACAGACATGGAGCAGGAAAGGAGTTCCACAAAGAATCTGAGATGGTACGTGAATCAATTTGTCAACTCCTTATACTTGCATATGTGCTTATGATGTGTCTATCTACAATGTTTGCATACTGATTTCCTGTTATCTTTGACTGTTGCGCATATAGCTGTTACGTACACTGCACTAACTTAAATAGTACAATTTAGTTTTACTTACCACTTATTTACAAGCATAAGTTAGAAGGTATGATTAATTCGCGTAAGGTTTAACCTTGCAGTCAAATTTTGAAATCCATGAAACAAGACGTGGAAGCAAATTATGTGAATTCGTTAGTGAATTAAATAATTGTTTGATCCAACTTACATTGGTGAATGACTTTTGTCAGCAAGTCACCTTTTCGTATTGGATAATAATAATAATTGTTGTTCCTAAACCTATTACTGTAAGAGTGTAAGATGCTGTTTTGGTGGAATTGTCAATTATGTTATTGACCATCTTGCACATGCAAATAACTTTTAGAATAGCTTATTTGAATTCTTTAGATCAGTACAACATGATTCACATAAAAACTCGCTGGTGCCCTTCCTGGTAAGTTAAATTCCATAAAAACTCGCCGGTGCAAACATGTTCTGAACACTAACTTAGGAAATCACACAAGTAAAGGTGGTGGCGGAGGCACGTTGAAATGTCGAAAGCGGTTCGCTTTTGGTGCGGGTGGAGATTTAACTGTTCTTAGTATTCTCTGACTCTTTGGAACTATGGCTTCTTGTTGCCTACCCTGAATCAACTTCCTTGATCTTTGGGTGCCTTCAAAATCAGTATCTACGTACACACAACATTAGTTAAGAAACACATGCTGCATACACATAAATGATAATTTATACTTTTAAGCATGTATATTTGAGCTATGCTTTATTCTTCTGTTGCAAATTAAGTATCATTTCTATCAAGAAGCGTAGACACTTCGTAGTTAGCAACAATTTGTGGTTTTGAATTATATTTAAATGCAAAAAATAAATTTTAATTAGAGAAAAGTCCAAAATACATCCCTGTGCCAAAAGCCCGTTTTTCATCCTTTTTCTTTTTTTTGGAACAAAATCATCCACCGTTAGTAAAGTTGGCACAAATACATCCGTCAGTTAGTAATATCAGTTACTATGGACTAACGATGCAAATGATTTTCCGTTATCTCCTAACAAGAGTTAAAATAGTTGCATCGTTAGTCCTCATTGAGTTAAAATATTTGCATCGTTAGTCCTCATTGACTATTCTTACGTTTTTCTCATTTTTCGTCCGTTTTTCTTACGTTTTCGTCCGTTTTTTATCCGTTTTTTTTATCAGTTTTCGTCCGTTTTTATACGTTTTCATCCATTTTTCTCATGTTTTTATCCGTTTCTTCCGTTATTCTCACGTTTTTATCCGTGCTCATGCACTTTTATTCGTTTTCGTCTATTATTTTACGTTTTCATCCGTTTTTCTTATATTTTATCCGGTTTCATCCATTTTTATATATATAATATTTATGAAAACGGATAAAAATATATGAAAATAGATAAAAACATATGAAAACTTGACTTTGATAAAAATGTTTCTGAATCGATTTTAAATCACGATTTTGACCCCTTGCTGGTCCGAATCATCAAAAGTTCAAAACAGGAAAGTTGTCCGGAATAATGTTTTACATTAAGACACGTGAGATTTTAACATGAAATTGCAAAACAGTGGATGTTTACTACCAAAATTGCAAAATTCATAACGGTTATTAATTTGGTAGTAAACAGCCACTGTTTTGCAATTTCAGGTTAAAATCTCGCGTGTGTTGATGTAAAACATTATTCCGGACAATTTTCGTGTTTTGCACTTTTGATGATTCGGAACAGAAAGGGGTCAAAATCGTGATTTAAAATCGATTCAGAAACATTTTTATCAAATGTCAAGTTTTTCATACGTTTTTACTTATTTTCATATATTTTTATCCGTTTTCATACATATTATCTATATGAAAATGGATGAAACAGGATAAAATATAAGAAAAACGGATGAAAACGTAAAATAATAGACGAAAACGAATAAAAGTGCATGAGCACGGTTAAAAACGTGAGAATAACGGAAGAAACGGATAAAAACATGAGAAAAATGGATGAAAACGTGTAAAAACGGNAGGAAAGTTGTCCGGAATAATGTTTTACATTAAGACACGTGAGATTTTAACATGAAATTGCAAAACAGTGGATGTTTACTACCAAAATTGCAAAATTCATAACGGTTATTAATTTGGTAGTAAACAGCCACTGTTTTGCAATTTCAGGTTAAAATCTCGCGTGTGTTGATGTAAAACATTATTCCGGACAATTTTCGTGTTTTGCACTTTTGATGATTCGGAACAGAAAGGGGTCAAAATCGTGATTTAAAATCGATTCAGAAACATTTTTATCAAATGTCAAGTTTTTCATACGTTTTTACTTATTTTCATATATTTTTATCCGTTTTCATACATATTATCTATATGAAAATGGATGAAACAGGATAAAATATAAGAAAAACGGATGAAAACGTAAAATAATAGACGAAAACGAATAAAAGTGCATGAGCACGGTTAAAAACGTGAGAATAACGGAAGAAACGGATAAAAACATGAGAAAAATGGATGAAAACGTGTAAAAACGGACGAAAACCGATAAAAACATGAGAAAAACGGACGAAAACGTAATAAAAACGGACGAAAAATGATAAAAAATGTAAGAATAGTCAATGAGGACTAACGATGCAAATATTTTAACTCAATAAGGACTAACGATGCAAATATTTTAACTCAATGAGGACTAACGATGCAAATATTTTAATTCAATGAGGACTAACGATGCAACTATTTTAACTCTTGTTAGGAGATAACGGAAAATCATTTGCATCGTTAGTCCATAGTAACTGATATTACTAACTGAGGGATGTATTTGTGCCAACTTTACTAACGGTGGATGATTTTGTTCCATAAAAAAGAAAAATGATGAAAAACGGGCTTTTAACATACCACAGGGATGTATTTTGGACTTTTCTCTTTTAATTAAGTTTAGTTGCAACTTGCAACTATTTGGGTTATCGAGTCAAGACAAGTTTCATAGTAAAAATTCACTTTGATCAAGGTACCTTTTGCATCACAACTTGGTTAGTGAAGTTTTGGGAATTGAATATAATGATGTGAAAAAGTTACCAACTAACTATAATTTTTTTAATATCCGTTAACTCGTGTTGAACTTTAGTTGCTCAGTTTGAGAAAAACAGCAGAATTTCAAACAGAACCATTCTGCAAAATATGTTTTTAATCTATAGAATTTGTCTATCTGACATTGTTATGACTAGTGTACGATAAGATTAAGACGGTGATAGTTAACAAAATGATTTGACACATGGAAGAAGGGTTGTTTACCTGAAAGGAAAGCATTGGCATGATGATGATGGTCAAGTACTAACAGAAAGAGAATCACCAGAGTTATTGGTTTTTGAGAAGACGTATCCATATTTGTTTTTTAGAGTTATGTTTGTGGAGATTATATATGTAAAAGTGATGGAACGCATAAGCAGCATGTAGCTATTTGGCTTTATATTCCACTTGGAATTTCTCATGTGAATTATTGACTTTACTTTAGTCAACTCTTTGAATGTTTCTTGGTATCTAGAATATAACCACTTCCTTGTCGGCTAAGGGTCTTGTGCTTTTAAGTGGGTGTTTTTCAAAGCTTATACATTTGGATTAAGCTAATATTGTACATACAGCTTATGGCTTTTAATGAATAAGCCCATGCTTAATGTTTGGATTAGCTTCTAAGGGGCTTAAATAGTTATGCAGTATAACTTAATAGAGTATCTGAACAAATAGGTTATTTGGGTTCACAACAGGCTATAGTTTATTCTTGTAAAGGAACTACTGATCCAATTTGATGACTTATTAATAATTCTAAGATATTGAGTCCTAGTTGGTGAAAGCTGTACAAGGAATTATGAATAAGATTTTTACTGTCCAAGACAGTCTTTCAAATAATACTTGTGGGAAGAATGGTGAAGATGTGAGGTTAAGGTAGGTGCGGTGACTTCAAAGACGAGGAAGCATATCATGTGAATCTATAAGTGAAATAAAGTTGTCTCATTCATCATACATTGCCATCCATTGCAGCAGAGCCCTTTCATGAGCGGGTCCCTGCGGGAAAGGCTATGCTAGGGCGTGTGGTCTCATGATCGTATGCCTTCTAGCCTGCCTCTTTCTTGGAGAGGAGAGGTGGAAGAAAAGGGAATGACTTTTGTCTGCAAGTCGATTCCTATTATGGGATTCATATAATAAATTTCCCAGATCTATTATGATTTTTTTTTTTTTCATTTTTTTTAGGAGTTTATAATTATCATTGTAATGATCCTACTGTCACATGAAAATAGCTTTCAATAACAATAGTTAGCTTGGAATTTTGAGATAAGTTCAAGATCCATTCAGCTACGCCGTTCCTGATAAGCTAGCTTCCTTTCACATTATTTTCTGGAACAAGCTGGAAATCAAGCAAGCAAACTTGAGAATATAGTAAAGTTCACATCGGAAGAGGCGGTGGTGGTGGAGACATGTTGAGAGAGCGAAAACGGTTGGCTTGTGGTCCTGGTGGAGATATTTTTCCTCTTAGTTTTCTTTCACTCTTTGGAGCCATGACTTTCTGTTGCCAACCCTGAATCAACTTCCTTGATCTTTGGGTACACTCAGAATCATTATCTAGTTACACACAATGATAGTTACGATTAAAGTATGTTAAATGACGATTATTCGATCAACAAAGTGATTTACGCATGAAAGAACTTTTACCTGAATGGACACCATTGGCATGATGATGATCAAGTATCAGCGATAAGACAAACAGTGAAATAATCAGTTTTGGACAAAAGTTTTCCATCTTTGGTTTCCTGTGTTTTATTTATATTTTTTGAAATAGGTATGCAGATGGAGTTGCTTTATATAGCATAAATCAGCTATACGTATCATGCATTTGTGAATACTGAAAGTTACATATAGTTGAACTTATTATCCACTTGGACTAGTGTCAAAGTGGGATAGCTTAGCAAGTGGGATTTTGACCTTCTGTCAACTCCTTTAATGTTTCTTGGATTCCAATAGTCGACGTTATTTCTATTACAATGTCTCTGTAATTATGAAAAAACTGAAACAATAGCTTAAACTAGCAAGTCAGTAGCTAAAATTTCATATTTTACCAAGGATTTTAGTGACATGGGTCAGCATCAACCATTAAAAGGGGCAATACGAATTGATTCAATGGAGAATATAAGTAATGTTACATTAGCCGGTTATGAAATGAAACTGAAGCATGTGCAAGTCGTGCTCGGTTTTTCTAGGAGCCTTTACTTAAGAAACTGATATAAGCCAGTTAAAAGTTAAGTCTATCATAATGTTATTGCCAATAAATAAGTCACCATAAAAAATAGTCTTAAGGATGCACATTAGCAATGCTTCTTAAATGACAAGTGTGTATAATCCAATGGATACTATGAAACATTGAGCATGTAAATATATAGAACTTCATATTGAGAATCATAAATGAGAAAAGTTAAGTCAACTTTAATCGCTAAATTTACATTAGTGATTCGTTATTTTGTGAATCAACTCATATATATTTTTTAATCGAAGTTATAAATAGATAGCAACGGATTTTAATTTTGAGCAGAGCGAGTTCAACTTCAACATTGATCAGAAGTCGGATTTAAAAGTTAACTTAAGGATATTATGTTACGCTTTTGGGGCTTCACTCAGAGCTTGGAACCGGGACACCAGAGAAAATCAGAAGTTCATCTCAAAGGTGGTGCTGGTTTGTTGCCGAAACTAGGACCACGGTTGAGCATTGGCGCTGGTGGAGATGAAGCTGTTCTTAGCTTTCTTTGAATCTTCGAGTCCATGAATTTATGTTTCCAAGCTTGAATCAACTTCCTCGATTGTTGAGTACATCTAATGCCATTGTCTAATTGGACACACCTTAAAATAGTTAATAAAGTAACAAAAGAGGCATATAGACATTATAATATTCAACTATTTGTAATCCTGAATAAATTGTGGCATATTGCCATATTGTAGTCTTTTATATATTGACAAAAAAGTAGTCAGTTTGCAGCAATGAAATTGCGATTATAATGATTAACACACAGAACAATGATCGCTTACCTGCAACGGCAGCATTGGCATAATGATGATCAAGTAACAATAGGAATACAAACGCCAACAGTATCAATTTTTCAGAAAACTTTTCCATATATGTTTTCCTGTGTTTTGCATATGTTTCATAAAAATAACTTCATAGGTTGAGTTTATATATGTACAAATGAATGAGATGTGTACAGGTGGGAAACTGGAAGCAAAAATGCATTTGGTTTTTATCCTCTTTCATTCATTACTTTACCATGTCGGCTTTGGTCAACTTTTTATATGTGAATGTCTCATCGTATTTCACCAATTCACCTTTTTCGCACATTTAACTTGTTTAAATTCAAAATATCTTTGTAACTATAAAACTCACTAAAGAAGTTTAGATTATATAAAGAGTTGTGTCTTTTCATTCGGGTTAAGTTTACGCAATTGTTTTTCAAAATTACAATCAGAGACAATCGGTATGAATGTTATTATTATTATTATTATTATTACTAGTTATAATGCCCGCGCACGCGCGGACTTTTTTATTTTTTTTTTATTTTTTTTTAATAATATATTTTGAGTTGAGTTATTTAAAAAACCAAACATTTCTCACATACCAAGGGACTCATCCTCACCATCCATTTAAAAAGAAATCAATGGTTGAGATTAAAAGCATTTAATATTTCACCCATTTTTTATAATTTAATTATCTCTTAAACCGTTAATCGTTAAGCGAAAATAATTATACCATCGCGATGAGCATTTAATTATCTTTCTATAGATATGCATTGTGATATACTTTCGACAAAAATTTTTTTTTCGTTTTTTCACGTTTTTTTTCGTGGCCGAAAAATATCATATGTGATATATCATATATGATATTACATATCATATATGATATTGCATATCATATCATATATGATATATCATATGTAATATCATATATGATATATCATATGTGATTTTTTCGGCCACGAAAAAAAAAGTGAAAAAAACGAAAAAATTTTTTTTTGTCGAAAGTATATCACAATGCATATCTATAGAAAGATAATTAAATGCTCGTCGTATTTTTTTTCGCTTAACGATTAACGGTTTGAAAGATATTAATATTTGAAAAAAGAGGATGAAAGTGGGTTTTTTAAATTGTTGGGATTAATCTTATCCATTAGATCAAATTAAGATGGAGGGAAGATGAATGGTGGAGATTAGTCCCTTGGTATGTAAAAGATATTTGGTCCTCAAATGATCTTATATCATATATTTTTATTTTTTATAAAACAAATAATTTAATCTTTGTTTTGTTTGATTTATAATTTTTAGTTATATTTGTTTATTATTAAAGATAATCATTTAAAAAATTTAATCCTATTGTTAGTTGCATCTTATCTATATTTTTTTTTTATTTATCTTCTACTTGTGTAGTATATCAATAAAAGAAATTTTTAAAATTTTAAATTAAAAAATAATAATTAAAATATTACCTAATAAGGAAATATTCTTTTTTCCGAAATACGAAAGTACCCACTAGGGGTTTTGTTTTATTATATAAAAGATTATTATTATTATTATTATTATTATTATTATTATTATTATTATTATTATTATTATTATTATTATTATTATTATTATTATTATTATTAGGCTCCCCACAGTGGGACGGAAATGAAATCGTTCGAGGGTACCACGACCGAATTCCAAATCGGTCGCTCCCTCTGTGGAGCTTATGTTCGAAATCGGTCGTCGGAAGAAATTCGTGGGATTCGGTTGCCCCATCGACCGAATATAAATCACATGTTTGTCCTTTTTTTTAGTTTGAGAATTATGTTTGAATTATGTGAGAATTATTTGTGAATTGTGTGTGCAATAATGAGCTGTGAATGGGTCTTAAATAAGCTCATAAATCCCGCCCACCCCGAGAATTATTTGTGAATTGTGTGTGCAATAATGAGCTGTGAATGGGTCTTAAATAAGCTCATAAATCCCGCCCACCCATTTTGAATTTGAAACGTTTAAAATTATCCCGCCCACCCATTTTGAATTTGAAACGTTTAAAATTAATAACAATGATGATGCAATATGGGTCATGAGTGTGGGGAGAGAGGTGAAAATGGGTTGAAGAGAGAGAAAGCTGAGGTGGCAGCCGGAATGATGATGCAATATAGGTCACGACTGTGCCTAGCCTTATTATTATTATTATTATTATTATTATTATTTTTTAACCTAAACATAGAACTTCTAATACTTAATTGCATAATGTAGATGACTTGAATACTATTACGTTAGAATACTGCATTCACATTGGTTGCAAAAGCCAATAAGTCTTGCATGCAAGCTAGTCAGGGCCGTCCCATTGATTTGGAGGGCCCGGTGCGAAATCACAAATGAGGCCTCTATAATCCAAGTCTTTCACTCTTTTTGTATGTGGCCCAAAGTTTGTCTTCTATTTTTTTTATGTGACCTGGTTCAACTTTGATATAATATTTAACAAATACACTAAAAATTCAAAACGTTTATATATAAAACTATAAATATTAATGAATTATACTAAATTGGGGGCCCCTTACAAAGGGGGGCCCGGTGCGGTTGCACCACTTGCACATGCTAATCGCCGCCACTGAAGCTAGTCATGTGCTTCCATCAAGACCAAAGAGTTGAAACATGTTCAAAGTTGTCTTCTAGCTCTTCTAGTGAGTCCACACAGTACTGGCTTTGTGATCTAATCTTCATAAGATGTGTCACTGTTACCAGCAAGAATTATATATTTTATTTAGAATGTTTATCTTGTTTTTTATTATTATGAAAAATGCAACTTATATTTAAAGGAAATAACCCTAACAAAATCTTAAAAAATAGCTACTTGAGAATCCCCAAAGGCTTAGACTTTATCCTATAAAATTCAAACAAAAAACAAGATAAACATCCTAAATAAAATCTGTAATTCCTGCTGTTAACATTAATTTGTTACGGTCCAGGGTCTGTGATCGAGTTACGGGTCTATTAAGTGCAAAATCAGTCTCTTTCTAATGAGAGTTTCTGCCTTGACGATCTATTTGTAATAAGATAAATAGGGCTTGATTGAGAGAGAACCCAATGATCTCTAAAAAACTTAATTGAAACTGAATTATTTTATTGAATCTTTTATATAATAAAAGAATTACATCATTTCGGAGTTTTTTTGACAAAACAATCTTAGTGGAAAAAAAATTGGACCAATAGGAATGCTCGATTTTGACACATAGGCGAAATCGAGCAATATGATTAGCCAATAAAAAGTCAAAATTGAATTGATTTTGGTCAAACTTTAATAAATTTGGTAGAGAATTTGATTAAGAAAAAAAACACATAAAAATATAGGTGTCAAATTTATGAAAATAAAAACTTCAAAAAAGAGGAGGTAATTAATAAAACATTAGTGGTTGAATTTTAAATATTATATGGAGTTAAGTGCAAAATTATAAATCTCCATGTTTTTTGATAACTTTAAATAATAAACAAATAACCCCTACACTTTATACCCCCTACACTTTATAATATGAACTTTGTTTTCAATTACATGAGTATTAGTATTGGTTTGAGACTTCAATCCATTAAACTTACAAAATTTTATAAATGAACGAATTAGTTTTAATACGTTAAATACTTTTAAAATAAATATTAGCTTTAAACTTTCATCTATTAAAATATCTTTTTACTATGTACGTTAAGTATAAATAAGAACTCATGTTATCCTATTTAAAAGTTTAATC